>PISX010008121.1:0-84294 GCA_004024625.1 Mellivora capensis | reverse complement strand
AAATAATCCTAAAATTTATATGGAACCAGAAAAGACCTCGAATAGCCAAAGGAATATTGAAAAAGAAAGCCAAAGTTGGTGGCATCACGATTCCGGACTTCAAGCTCTATTACAAAGCTGTCATCATCAAGACAGTATGGTACTGGCACAAAAACAGACACATAGATCAACGGAACAGAATAGAGAGCCCAGAAATAGATCCTCAACTCTATGGTCAACTAATCTTCGATAAAGCAGGAAAGAATGTCCAATGGAAAAAAGACAGCCTCTTCACTAAATGGTGTTGGGAAAATTGGACAGCCACTTGCAGAAAAATGAAATTGGACCATTTCCTTACACCACACTTGAAAATAGACTCAAAATGGATGAAGGACCTCAAAGTGAGAAAGGAATCCATCAAAATCCTTAAGAAGAACACAGACAGCAACCTCTTTGACCTCAGCCGCAGCAACATATTCCTAGGAACATTGCCAAAGGCAAGGGAAGCAAGGGCAAAAATGAACTATTGGGATTTCTTCAAGATCAAAAGCTTTTGCACAGCAAAGGAAATAGTTAACAAAATCAAAAGACAACTGACAGAATGGAGAAGATATTTGCAAACGACATATCAGATAAAGGGCTAGTGTCCAAAATCTCTAAAGAACTTATCAATCTCAACACCCAAAGAACAAATAATCCAATCAAGAAATGGGCAGAGGACATGAACAGACATTTCTGCAAAGAAGACATCCAGATGACCAACAGACACATGAAAAAGTGCTCCACATCACTCGGCATCAGGGAAATACAAATCAAAACCACAATGAGGTATCACCTCACACCAGTCAGAATGGCTAAAATTAACAAGTCAGGAAATGACAGATGCTGGCGAGGATGCGGAGAAAGGGGAACCCTCCTACACTGTTGGTGGGAATGCAAGCTGGTGCAACCACTCTGGAAAACAGCATGGAGGTTCCTCAAAAAGTTGAAAATAGAACTACCCTAAGGCCAGCAATCGCACTACTGGATATTTACCCTAAAGATACAAACGTAGTGATCCGAAGGGGCACGAGCACCCGAATGTTTATAGCAGCAATGTCTACAATAGCCAAACTATGGAAAGAACCTAGATGTCCATCAACAGATGAATGGATAAAGAAGATGTGGTATATATACACAATGGAATACTATGCAGCCATCAAAAGAAATGGAATCTTGCCATTTGTGACGACGTGGATGGAACTAGAGGGTATCATGCTTAGTGAAATAAGTCAGTCGGAGAAAGACAACTATCATATGATCTCCCTGATATGAGGAAGTGGAGATGCAACATGGGGGGTTTGGGGGTTAGGAAAAGAATAAAAGAAACAAGATGGGATCGGGAAGGAGACAAACCATAAGTGACTCTTAATCTCACAAAACAAACTGAGGGTTGCTGGGGGGAGGGGGGCCGGGAGAGGGGTGTGGGGTAATGGACATTGGGGAGGTTATGTGCTATGGTCAGTGCTGTGAAGTGTGTAAACCTGGCGATTCACAGACATGTACCCCTGGGGATAAAAATACATTGTATGTTTATAAAAAAAATTAAAAATTAAAAAAAAGACATATGATCTCAAAACACTAAGTAGTTACAAAAAAGTCTGAATAATGTTTGTACTGTAATTAATAGTGTTGTACTAAGGTAACTGTACTGATGTTAAGTTCTTAACAAATGTTCATGGTTAGGTGAGTGACTAACTTTAGGGAAGATGAGTTGAAGGTTATACAGGAACTCTGGATTATCTCTGCAACTTTTCTGTAAATCTTAAGTTACTCTAAAAGAAAAGTTAAAGACTTCCTTTAGTGTTTAGTGGCAAAACTTTAGTGTACTTGATGCAGTGAGGCAGAGAGAAAGATAGGAAGGGACTGAGGAGGCACAGATAAATAATTAGAACTGACACACTGGATATTTAGTACAAAACAGTGGAGATATGATACCAAGGACATTATGTACCAATGCTGTGCGAGGTAGGTTCCTTCACTGTCACCACCTGTTAGGTGTCTGGTCTCAGGATGAATTCCACAATGTGACACAGTTTGAGATAAGGAACAGGCTCTGTTGGGGGGGGGGGGGAATGAGAACAAAAGGGCCAGCAAGACAGACAAGATATGTGGGTCACTGTCCTCCTGTCATGTAAGGAGTCATGTCAGGACCTGGGTGATGAGCTTGTCCATGGGAAGCAAACAGACTGCTCAGCAGAGTGACAATTACAACAGTTGCTGAGAAAAACAGTTGCCCAGCACCTGGAGACCTGGGGGTGGGTGCTGTGGGAAGCCAAAGGAAGGGGGCGCCTCGTCCTGTGGGTAGTTGAATTTGGGTGCAGCCTCTCCCTCTAGGAGAAGGCAGGGCCAGGACTAGCCAGCTTCTTGTCCCATCTACCCAGAACAAGCTCTCAGGGTCATTTGTGCACAATTCTACCTGATATTCCTAATCAGTAACTTGACAACATACACAAAATGCAGTTTTTAAGAAAAATGTAACTTAATAAAACCATTCAAAAAGAAACAGAATTTCAGTTACATTTTTAACTCGAGTCAGAAGTTTTAAAATCCACCTACTTCCCTCAAAAAAAAGAAAGGAAAGAAGGAAGGAAGGAAGGAAGGAAGGAAGGAAAAAAGAAAGAAAGAAAGAAAGAAAAGGAGGAAAGAAAGAAAGAAGGAAAGTAAGTAAGAAAGAAGGAAGGAAAGAGAAAATAAAACAACCCATTAAGCTCAGATTTAACCAGTCAGACCCAAACTTCAAAGGACATTTAATTTTTATCTTAAACAAACTGTTCCAGTGAATTTAAAATGAGGGAACACTGCCCACTTCATTCTATGAAGTAAAAATAATCCTAATGGCAAAATTAGATAAGGACAGATTGAGAAACTAATTATTACAGGCTAATCTCACTTCTAAACAAAGATGCAAAAATCCTAAATAAAAACCTTAGTCAACTGAATCCAGAAATGCCTATTAAAAATAAATCATTACTAAGTTGGATTCATCCTAGGAATGCACAGATGGTTCAAATTAGAAAGTCTATTAGTGAGATTTAACATATTAACGGGTCAAAGGAGAAAACCATATGATTATCTCAATATTGATGAAAACCTTTTAATAATATGGAACACTTTCATAATTAATATTCATAGCAAACTAGAAAAGGAGCTTCATAGCAAACTAGAAAAGGAGCTTCTTTAGCCTGGTAAATGGTAGCTACCAAAATTATAGCAATTTTCAAAATTATATAGCAAAAATCATATATAATTGTGAAATGTTGAAAGTATTCCCTTGGCTATCAGGAATACAATGATTTGTTCTACCATCAGTTCTATTCAACATTGTACCAGAACATTTCACTAGTGTGATAAGACAAGAAAAAGGAAATAAAAGATAAAAGGTTGTAAAGGAAAAAAATTGAAAATAAAAAGAATCTACAAATTATTAGAAATAAGAGTTTATCAAGGTTGTTGACTGTAAAGCAGATATGTAAAATCAGCTACATTGCTATTTACCAGCAACACAAATTATAAAACGTGATTATTTTATTTTTTAAATATTTAAAAAAAGATTTTACTTATTTATTTGACACACAGAGAGAGATCACAGTAGGCAGAGAGGCAGGCAGAGCTGAGCAGAGAGCCTGATGTGGGACTCGATCCCAGGACCCCGAGATCATGACCTGAGCCGAAGGGAGAAGTTCAACCCACCCAGCCACCCAGGCACCCTAAAATGTGATTTTCAAAAGAGATATATTTTTCAAGGCAACAATAAAGTATAAGATACATAGGAATAAATATAACAAGAGATGTACAAGACTTTTATAAATAAATATACAAAACTTTATTGAGGAACATTGTAGAATAGCTAAACAGATGAAAATATAAACCATATTATTGATGGGGAGATGCAATTTTATAATAAGAGTAACAATTTGTAGGGACGCCTGGGTGGCTCAGTTGGTTGGACGACTGCCTTCAGCTCAGGTCATGATCCCGGAGACCCGGGATCGAGTCCCGCATCGGGCTCCCAGCTCCGCGGGGAGTCTGCTTCTCCCTCTGACCTTCTCCTCGCTCATGCTCTCTCACTGCCTCTCTCTCAAAATAAATAAATAAAATCTTCTAAAAAAAAAAAGAGTAACAATTTGTAAACCCCTAAATCAGTCTAATAAATTTAGTATAATTATAGTAAACATCTCAACAAGGTATGTTTGAGAATGTGACAAGATGGTCCATAAATTCATACAGAAAATTAAAGGGTGAAGAATAATAAAAACTCTTTTGAAGAGAAAACACAAGAGGTGTGTGAGTGGAATGGAGGGAACGGATTCCAAACAGATAGCAATTTCTTTAAATTGCGGTATTGGCCCAGACAGAGACAAGTAGGCAAATGGAATGGAATGGAACAGAGTCTAGAATTAGACTCATTTACATATGGTAGTAGTGGCATTTTACTTAGAGGAAAAGGATAGCCCTAATGGTGCTGAGACAAGTGGCTGTCCACAAAGAAAAGACAAAATTAATCCACTGCATACACAAATAACTTCCAGATAGTTTAATAAGGTGAAAGTATAAAATGTAATGGTGAAATAAAAATGCAAAGGTGAAAATGTATAAAATTATCGGGGAAAATATCACATGCCATTTTAGTGACATTTGCATACAGAATTATTTTCTAAGCCAACTTAGTCCCGCTTAGTCCCGCGGGACTAAATGTCCAAACCAAACCAATTTAGGGCAACAAGCCCTAATCATAAAGGAAACACTGATACATTTGATTATATTAAAATTAAAAACTTGTTTTATAACAAAAGTCATGAGATACAAAATCTTGTTTTATAACAAGTCTTTGTTATATAGATGTATATATATAACATATGTATGTTATATATATACATATATATATAACAAGTTTTATAACAGGTTTTATAACAAGTATAATAAGTTTTATAACAAAAGTCATGAGATACAAAGATACAAAGTCAATCTTACTTGAAAAAGATATTTCAAGTAAGCCACTATCCAAGAGAAAATATTTGCTGCTCATATAACCAGTATAATTAGAATTCAAAAGAAAAGCAACAATCCAAGAGGAAAATGATGACCAGTATCAATATCAGCAATACCCAGAGGGAGAACCCTGAATGGCCATGAACACAAGAAACCATCTTGTGTTCATGGTTACAGTCAACAACCTTGATAAAGCTCACCACCACCCCCTTTTTACAGATTGATTGATTAAAGATTTTATTACCTTGTTTTGAACTCGCTGTTTTGATCTGGCTACTCTACCTTGCAGTGTTGGCCCTGCTGTTTTTAACAGTTAAAAACGTGATTTTTACTTAATTTTTAAAATCTGAACCTGGTTCATCACCCTGAACAGAAATTCTGTAGCTGGTATGCAGTTACTCTCCATTTTTCCTCCTCCCAGACAGACCATGGTAGTTTCTAACTGACTTTATCTCTCTATGAATTTGCTTATTCTAGATATTTCAAGTGTAACCATACAGTATACATCCTTTGTATCTGGATTCTTTCTCCTTCTTTTTTTTTTTTTTTTTTAAAGATTTTATTTATTTATTTATTTGACAGGGAGAGTGAGAGAGCACAGGGGGAGCAGTAGAAGGAGAGGGAACCGAGCAGCGAGCTCGCTGAGCAGGGAGCCCGAGGTGGGTGGGGCTGGGTCCCAGGACGCTGGGATCTTGACCTGAGCGGAAGGCAGATGCTTAACCATCTGAGCCACCCAGGTGCCCCGTATCTGGCTTATTTCATTTGGAATAATGTTTTCAAGATTCATCCCTGTGATAGGCTATCTCAGAACACCAGTTCTTTTTTATAGCTGAATAATCCATTCTTTTCATAGACATGCATCTTGTTTATCAATGTATCTGTTGATAGACACTTGGGTTACTTCTACGTTTCGGCTCTTGTGAATAACCTGCAATAAATACTGGCCTATGAGTGTCTCTTCAAGGCCCTGCTTTCAACTCCGTTGGGTCTACGCCGCAGAGTAGAACCGTGGGGTCTTACGGCAGTTCTGTTTAGCTTTGGAGAAACTGCCAAGCTGTTTCCATAGCAGCCGCGCCAGTTTACATTTCCACCAGGATCGTACAGGTTCCAGTGTCTCGTATTCTCGCCAACACTTGTTATTTTCTGTTTTGTTTATCATGATCGTCCTTCTAGTAGGTGTGAAGGGGGATCCCATAGTTGCTTTGATTTGCTTTTCTCTAATGACTAATGATGTTGAGCATCTTTTCATGGGCTTAACGGCTATTGTACACCTTCCTTGGAGAATTTCTCTTCTATTTTTTAATTGGATTGTTAGTCCTTTTTGTTGTTGAGTTAGTGTTCTTTGTATTTTCTGGATATGAGTCCCTTGTCAGCTATATGATTTATAAATATTTTCTCCCATTCTATAGTTTTTTTTCACTTTCTTGTCAATGTCTTTGACATACAAAAGTTTTAGATTTTGATGAAGCCCAATTTATCTCTTTGTTCTTTTCTTGCTCATGCCTTTGGTGTCATCCATGTGCTGGTATTTTTACTGGGATTGCACTGAATGTTTAGATGAATTTTGGAATAAATGACATTGTGATACGAATAAATGACATTGTGATACTATGATCTAGAAAAAATTTATATTTGGTCTTCTGTTTCTGGCACAGAGATAATAAAGTCCATGGAATTTCCTAAAATTTAAGAATGATACTGGCAGGGATGTCTGGGTGGCTCAGTTGGTTGGACGACTGCCTTCGGCTCAGGTCATGATCCCGGAGACCCGGGATCTAGTCCCGCATCGGGCTCCCAGCTCCATGGGGAGTCTGCTTCTCCCTCTGACTTTCTCCTCGCTCATGCTGTCTCACTGCCTCTCTCTCAAATAAATAAATAAAATCTTAAAAAAAAAAAAAAAGAATGATACTGGCATTAATAACAAACTTCTTTCAACCATGCCTGATTTTATCTTAATGAGAGGGCTTTTGGAAAGCACTTAAGGACAGTGGCTCCCTGCCAGGGGACCAACTATGTGTTAGAAGGCTGGAACTTTCAGTCCCTTGCCCCCGATCTCCAGAAAGGCAAGAGGGGGTGGATATGGAGTTCAATTACCAATGGCCAATGATTTCATCAGTAACAAAGCTCCATAAAAGACCCAAGAGGATGGGGTTCAGAGACCTTTTGGGCTGAACACAGGGGAGTGCTGGGAGAGGGTGCCCTTGGAGAGGACACGGATGATCTTTGCACCGACCTTCGTACTTTGCCCTATGCTTCACTTCCACCTGGCTCTTCCCAAGTTGTATCCTTTTATAATAAGCTGTTTAGTGTAAGCAGATGTTTCTCCAAGTTCTGTGAATCACTCTAGCAAACTAGTCAGACTCAAGAGGAAGGTTGTGGGAACCTCTGAGCTACAGCGGGACAGGTAACACAACCCAGATTTGTGAGTGCATCTGAAGGGGGTTTGGCAATCCTGTAGGACTGAGCCCTTAACTGGTGGGCTCATAGTAGCAGAACTGAATTGTAGGACACCCAGGTACCATTGGAGAATTGTTTGGTGGAGTGAAAAAAGCAATAAACCAAAATATCAGAGACTTCCTATCGTTACCAGATGCTCTAACCTAGGAACATGTTATACCTTTAAAAATTTTATTTGAGGTCTTAGGTCTTATAACTTTCAGTGTAGGGGTTTGGTACATATTTTATTAAATTTATTCCTGATTATCTTATAGATTATCTTATAGATTTTATCTTATAGATCTTATATATTAAATGGCGTTATTTTTTACATTGCATTTTCTGTTTTTTGCTAGTATGTAGAAATACAGTTTCTTTTTCTGTACTGATCTTGTGTCCTACAAGCATCCTAAGTGTGGCTATTAACTCTACTAGTCTTTTTAGGGTTAGGGTTTTCTACATATATCACTTGCAGATGAAAGGTTTCATTTCTTCCTTTTCAAGCTGTATATGTTTTCTTTTCTTTTCTTTCCTTACTCCCTTGCTAGGAGCTCAACTTCAATCATGAATAGGAGTGGTGTGCTGAGAGCAAACATCCCTACCTTGTTCCTGATCTTGCAGCAAAGCCTTCCTTACCATATCCTTAGGTATAATGCCACCTAGTGTTACAGGTTGAATTGTGTCCCTCCAAAGGATAGAGTTAAATTTTAATTCCTGGTACCTGTGAGTGTGATTTCATTTGGAAATAGAGTCTTTGCAGATACACAAGCAAGTTAAGATGAGGTCATACAGAATAAGAATGGGCCCTAAATCCAATGGCTGGTATTCTTATAAGGAGAGGGATTTGGAGACACAGGGAACAGACAGCCATGTGAAGATAGAAGCAGACATCGGAGTTACGCTGCCACAAGCCAGGGCACACCAAGGATGGCTGACAACCATCAGAAGCCAGCAAGAGGTGAAGAACGATTCTTCCCTAGAGCCTGGAGAGGGAGCATGGCCCACCTAAACCCTTGATTTTGGGCATCTAGCCTCCAGAACGGAGAGAATAAGTGACAGTCATCTCAAGCTGCTCTGTGTGTGGTGACTTGGTGCTGCTCTAGGGAATGAATACACCTCGTTTTGTAGCTGTGCGTGAACTTTTGGTTTTGCTGTCTAGTCATTCTGTTCTTACGTGGGAGTTCGGAGACTGAACTATTACACTGCTATCTTCCCAGAATCTTTCTTCAAATCAGGGCCTTTAAATGGTTTAGGGTCCAGCACATGGGCTCAACTTGGTGGATGTCCCACGTGTACTTGAAAAGAATGTGTATTCTGCAAACAGGTGCCGCGTTCGACACACATCCGTGGGGTGAGTTGGCCAATAGTGTTTGCCCGGTCTCCTGTCCCTTGCAACCAAAAGAATGGTAACTGACACGCCATTCCTAGTCCCCAACTTCACGGCCAACCTCTCTAGGAAGCCTTTGTCCTATGCCCTCATCTAAAAAGATGTACTCCTTGCCCTCGGCAACTAAAGTATTTTATTTATGCTTTTTTTTTCTTTTTAGTAAACTCTGTGCCTAACAGGGGTTTGAACTCACAACCCCTACATCAAGAGTCGCACGCTTTACCGACTGAGCCAGCCAGGCGCCCTGTTTGCACTGCTTGTAGAGCGTGTATTATTCTTTTTTATGGCACAGTTATTCAAGAACACATCTTATCTCCATTCCTAGATTACAAATTCCTGGACAGCAGGAAGTGGATCTGAGTCATGTCTGTCTGCAAGGCACCGATCACAATGCCTGCATACCCTGGGTATTCATTTGTTTGTAGCATTTTGGGTTTTTGCCCGGGCATGGAAACGCTTCTGCGGGCAGAAGTCAGTTTTACGATGTGGGGACTGGCAGGGAGCTGTGTGATTAGACAGAGATCTCTGTTTTGGTGTCTGATTAAATGTCTTATTTTCTAAAATGCGAGATTTTAAAAATAATATTCTTTTACTGGAAACTTCCTCTCCTGCGAATCCTGAATAAGAGCAAATCAAATCAACAAAAAGGAACTTAAAAGAAAAAGCCTGAAGTGCAATATAAGTGATGGCGTTGATGAACAGTTTAAAGTTGTCCCTCCCGAGGACGTAATTTCCTCGGCGTCCAGGTGCAGTCGGCATGAGCTGAGAAGGAAAAACGGGCCTTCTCGAGCCACTCCACCATCACCTCTGAACCAGAACTCGCCAGCACAGTGCCCTGCACTAGAAATACACTCTCCTCACACAACACTGACGACATGAGCTCAGTCTTACAGATGAGGAAACAAAGACCCAAGAGACTCAGATTCGCTATCTGACGTTCCCCACACAGTCCTGGGTAGTACAGAAATATTCGTCACTCTCGTTGGTATTTAGGAAGGGGTTAAAGTCTGACAGAAACCAGAGCCTCAGCCCGGTGTCCTGGTGCTGCAGCGGTACCAAATCCTCCGGACTGGCTCCGACCCCCAGGCAGCTCCCGCTTCGGCGTGATTCTCAATTTTCTTCTTTTAACCACAAAAGAGCACGTCCATACGTTCTGTGGAGGTGGAAAGCCTCCGGAGAGAAGTATGGTTATCCGACCAAAGGCAAAGATCTCAGATTTATTTAAAAGTTTCTCAAGCTTCTCTCAGTTACATGTGACAGAGGTTAATTCTAATCGGGAGGTGTTATTTGTGGGCTGGCCTGATCCAGGCACGGCCTGATCCAGCACCCCACAATCTCTCTCGCTCTTGCTCTCCGCCGTCTCTCTGCCATCTCTCGGCTCCGCTGCCCTCATCTTCTCCCCGTGCAGACCTCCTCCCAGCCCAGGGAGGGCAGGCTGCAGATGAGTCATTCTCGAGCCATCCCAGTTTGTAACCCGAGGGAAAAGGGACTGTCTTCATCAGCCTGGGCTGCTATTACCAAATGCCACAGTCCGTGCGGCTCCAACAACAGACGTTTATTGATGCCAGCGCTGGAGGCCCAAGGTCGGGGTGCCACATGACCCCTCTGCTGGCCTGGCCTAGCTCTACTGCCCAGCAATTTCACTCGGGTGGGGAAAGGGCTGACATTTTATGTCCAGACTCTCAGAGGCACAAAGATAGAAACCGCTTGGCTCCTCTGATGGACTGCAGCCAAGGTATGTGCAGAATTCCTACGTTGCTGAGCCTTTCTGGCTTCCTCTCATGAGAGTTACTGTCAGCCGCTCCAAATTGTCTCTTTTTCCATTTTTTCATTTGTTTCAGATGTACTGGGCGATTCCCTAGGTATCTTCCTGGTGGTCAGTTTTTCCGGTTAGCCCCAAAAGAACACAACACTTACGAGTTGCATAAAAATGGGAGTTTTAGATGAGTAAGATCTTGGTGTGCCTAAAGGGATAGTGGCTCATGAGTGAAAAATAACCCGTGCAAAAAAAGGAAGTGTGGTGAGATTAAGTTAAAAACTTAAAGTTATTCTGTGGGGCGTTATGAAGTAAATGTCATTGCAAGGAACAGCATAAACCAGGCGTCCGTCTATACTACACAGTGCTTTTAAACTTGTTTTAAAAATACCTTCCCTTTATTTTAAAATAAAAAGCATGGTTCTCAAATAAAAATCAAGCAATATAATAAAGGACAAAAAGAGAGTAAAACAAAATCAATACCCAGCTAACAATAACCGTCACTGAGTGTATTTAGTTGGATATCATTTCTGACTTATTTTTTTTACACAGGTAGAAATAAAAGGATACCGGATCTTTTTATAAACACAGATGTATGCTCATTTTAATTTATCATATTTATTTCTAATTACACTTATTTAAAATAATAGCACTCAGCTAATTTGCTTGCATCTAAGACAAGAAACCAAAGTAAACTGAAGCAATTACTAAATTTAAATTTTTTTCCCCCAACAGCTATTTAAAAATTTATTCAAGCTTATTTTTTTAAAAGGTTATCAACAAAGAGGTTAGTCATTTTTTTCTTTTTTAGACAATATCAACTCTCTGCTATGAAAATAAGAGATTGACACTTATACTTCCCTTCCCCACCCCAATTTATTATATTATTAGTTATATTATTATTTTTTAGTTTTAGTTTATTGGGTATATTATATTATATATTATAATGTATAATATTTATATTATATTATATTATATTATATTATATTATATTATATTATATTATCAAGGCTTATAGTATGTGCAACCTGTATCATTCCCAGTTTGGTCTTGGTTCTTTATACAAATTCAATGCTCTTCACCAGCCCTTTTGCTACAAGCCCCTCCATTATTGAGCTTTTTGGCTAGACTCTGTCAGAAAGTTTCCTTAAGAAAGGTTTGCGGGGGGCACGTGGGTGGATCGGTCAGTTAAGCATTTGCTTTCTGCTCTAGTCATGATCCCAAACAAGGTCCTGGAATCGAGTCCTGCATCAGGCTCCATGCTCAGTGTGGAGCCTGCTTCTCCCTCTCCCTCTGCCTCTCCCCGAGTTCATGCTCGCTTGTGCACTCTCTCTCTCTCAAAAAAAGGGGGGGGGGCTCACAGATGTTGTATTCCCTGAGCTCTTGTGTGCCCGAGTACTTGACATTGTATTTGACAACTTGGCTGGTGACCATATACTTAGTCACTCTTTTTCCTACTTAGAATTTTGGAGACATTTCTGTTACCTCTGGCACTGAATCTTGTGGTAAGAAGTTTAACACCCTTTGATGACTTGCTTTTTCAATTTTTTCATTTTTTTTTTCCATTCTTGAAGTTCATTAGCTCCATCAGGTTATGTTTGGGTGTCAAGGGCTTTCTGTCAGGTTTCCTAGAACACAGGACACTTTTTCAATCTGAAGACTCATTCCTTCATTTCAGGAGAACTTTCCTGAATTCTTTCAGTACTTTCTTCATGCCTTTTCTTGGTCACCAATTATGCATATACATGCTAGAGTAGCTTTGTCTTCCTACAATTATCCTCTCAAGAATTATTTTGGTCTTTGCAACCCTCTCAAGCCTTTTCCCCTGTTTTCCCGTTTGCAACCACGCTTCTTGCTATTTCTAATTCACTTATTTGTTCTAGAATAGTGTTATTTTGGCCAAGTTGTTTTCTTAGCTCTGCAGTCTGCCTTTTTATTTCATTCTGTTGTTTAATCCGCTCATGTGTCAGATCTCTTCTTATTGAATTCATGTTCTTTTGAATTCTTTTGAGAACACAGTATACCTGTAGGAACTTTTGTTTTTTAGGTTAGCTTTTCTTCACAGTTGGTTTCATCTGTTCCCCCTACCACTCCTTTTGCTGGCCGTGTATTTATATAGTCACCGCGTCGTTTTATTTAAATTTGCTCATATGAATATATTTTTTAAAAGATTAAAAAAAAAAGGGGACGCCTGGATGGCTCAGTTGGTTGAGCGGCTGCCTTTGGCTCAGGTCATGATCCCAGCGTCCTGGAATCGAGTCCCACATCGGGCTCCTTGCTCGGCGGGGGGCCTGCTTCTCCCTCTGCCTGTGCTCTCTCTCTCTCTCTCTCTCTGACAAATAAATTAAAAAAAAATTTTTTTTAATTTGCTTACATGTAGGGCGGCAGCTCTGTTCAGACCACTCGTTTGCTTTGGTATGCTGTTGGCGTACTTCCATCTGTTGGCACACTGCCCATCTTATCTGACAACGATTTCTCTTCCGTGGGCTTCTGTTCTGTGTCCTTTCTGGCATGAATGATAACTAAAGCCCTTAACAGGTGGCATGACACAGACAGTGAGCAAGCAGAACAGAGGTTAGCCACAGCTCTGGGGCAAGGGCCCCCCAAAGGCTCCATGGTGGGCCACGTGTTACTTCTTCAGTTGCCAGACTGCGAGGGGGTCTAGAGTTGGGGGGCTTCTTGTGAGAGGGGCTGCGGTGGCCAGAGCAGCGTGAAACACTTCAGCTAGTGGTCATTTACCTCCTAGTATGGAAGTATGTTGATATTTTAATGACCAGCGAAGCCCACCAGGGTGGACCAGCCAAACCAACTGCTTATCTGTGTCTGTGTCTGTATGAGAGAGAAAGGACGAGCTGTGAGTACACATTTTTGTTGGGGGGATTGGACTCTGCTTTGTCTTCTGATACTAGCTTCAAATCCTGTCCCAGGGTGAATTCCATATGGTGAGGAGGCAATCTACTCCCAACATCACGGGACAGGAGACCATCGGGGTGTGTTTTTTGCTCTTAATTCATGGATGGGCTGCTTGTTCCTATCCTTTGTTTCACCCATCTTTCTCTTGCAACACCCACTCCTCCCAACACACACACACACACACACACACACCCCTACATGCCAGCCCCACTCAGAGAAAGGAAGAGAGGTCTACTCATCCTGACCTAACTCTCCAATCAGTTTCTTTCCAAAACCTGAGATTTTAATGAGAATTCTGGATTTTGCAAATTCCCCCAATGGGGGTGGCAGGATTGGGAGCTCTTTTCATTCTTGCCAGGAAATCTGGTCTTTTTCTTTGGTGTTTACCTTTTGAAATTTAGGGCTTAATGACAAGGTTGGGTTCCTTCCCTTGGTGGAAAAAAAAATTTTTTTTTAACTGATTTTCACCTTTAAAACTTCTTATTTTGGTAGTTCATTTTGTCAGGTTTTAGGGGATGGAGATTCTGTGATGTGGCCTTAAAAAAACCCCAAAGCACAATTTTATTAATTAAAAAAAAAATTTTTTTTTAAATTTTAGAGGTGCCTGGGTACTCATTTGGTTAAGCATCTGACTCTTGATTTTGGCTCAGGTCATGATCTCAGGGTCATGCGATTGAGCCCAGCATCAGACTCTCTGTTCAGCAGGGAGTCTGCTCCAGATTCTTTCTCTCCCTCTTACTCTGCCCCTCCCCACCAACTCTCTCACTCTAAAATAAATAAATAAATCTTTAAAAAATTTTTATCTAGGCTCCATGCCCAATGTGGGGCTTAAACTCAGGACTCTGAGATTAAGAGTCACATGCCCTACTGAGTGAGCCAGCCAGGTGCCCCCACAAAGCACAATTTTAAACATCTAAACCAGCAGCTCTGGGTTCACAGTCTGGGCTGCAGATCAGAACACTGGGGAGATTTTATCAATATAAGTGACAGGCTGCATTTCAGAGCCAGATTAAAGTGATCAGGAAACGCTTAGACATTGGTGTTTTTATTTGTTGTTTTTTAAAAATTTTCGAGTGATTTACTTAAACATACAAGCAAAGCTGAAAACCATGAGGTGGACTTTGCCTTCTAATTGTTCATAATTTGATACAAATAAGCACCATTCAAAAAACATTTTTTATTGGTATTAACAAAGGCAAAATGTAAAAACCACAAATTATTCTTTGAGTGGTCAGGCACTCAGAGTATTTCTTGAGTTCCAAAGGAAGCAGGAAAGAAGAGATGTGTGTAGTTTTGCTTCAAATATTTTTTATCTAGCTGGATAATGGAACTAACACATCTGAAGGAACCAGGGAACACCGTGTGAGCTAATGCCCAACCCCTAGGACAGTTTTAGAATCCTCCCATGGGGGAGGCAGGCACTGTCGAGTGCTGGTGCTCTGACTTGGACAGGGTGAAGTTCATGATTTAGTGAGGAAGGTGCTACACCAATAAGCAAACACAGACATCAAATAATTAGTCTAATTCCCCTGGAGTCACGCTTCCCATCCCTAAGCTCTAATTCATGCAGTATTGTTTACAAATGCAGGAGGTGTTGAGGTGAAACTGATGGCTAGGATTTATTGTGTGGGGCAGTTTCTGAGGAGAGGTTCAGTCTGGACTTTGAGGAAGGGGCCAGGGGAAAGGCACTCGAAGTTCAGGAACCTGAACCATGGCATGGAGTCAGTGTTTTCAGATTTGGAAGGCAGTGGCAGATCGGTTGAAAGATCACCAAATTCAGAGGTCAAGGCTGTAGCCACTGAGTTTGGAGGCTGAGACAGGTCTTCATAATCAAGTAGGTGGAGACAGTGGACGTGAGCAGGAGCTCGGGGCGTCTGAATTTCCTGCCTGAGACTGGCATCACGGTGACACTACTGACTTAAATGGCAACCAAGTTTGGACCTGGACTTTCAGAGGGAGGTAGGACATCCAAGGGTGGAAGACCAGGAGGCACGGGGGTCTGGCTGGAGCTCAAGACCACAGCCCAGGTGAGTGACCTGCACCTGAAGTGTAATTTAAGGATTGTCTGCAAGAAGGCTGCTCTCTGGGGATGAATGCATTTAGCATGTTTGCAGGAAAGGGAGTAGAGAGCCAGGTCTCGATCAGGAGGAAGCAGGCAGAAAGTCACCCCACATGTCCCCATGATTCACAAAACCCGGGGGAAGGTTTGGTCAGTGACATGTAATGGTCAGGGGAAAGGTTAGGGGGAATGTTGAACCCTGAAGCAAGATCTGACTTTTAAAACATCTAAAAACTTTTTGACAACTCAGACCGTCAAGCCAAAGCAAAAAGCCCTAAAATTGGCCACACACTCAGTGTTAGCAATAGTGTGACAATTCTGTGCTCTGAAAAAGGAGATGTGATTACCCAGCAAACTGCCCAAATGTGGTTTGTGTCCCCAGTGCTCTGATGTTAGACCATCCGCACTCATCAATTCTCTATCCACCTGAACCACCCTGCTCCAAAGGCGGCATCTCATCTCCACTTTGTGCCTCTGGAAAGGATGGTGAGGGTGGGGGTCAGGGTGTGTGCGTGAGAAAATGCACATACACATGTGACATGTGCTTGTATAAAAAGGTCTCAGACATCTGATGGACACATGTGAATATAAGAATAAAAATATCAACTCTAGGATGGTACCAGTCCTAATTGCTCTTTTGGTTTCTCCATCATGGCCACTAAGCACAGATTTTCCAGGTGAACCCATGTTATTGCAGAACATTAGAACAGGCAGAAAATGCACCGGTATTCAGGTTCTAGAATGGCAAGCAGCAGAGGTGGCCTTTCTGTAGCTGGTCCCTCACGATCACAAGGCTGCTCTACTCTCCTACCCACTGGAACTCAGGACAGATAGTCAAGCGTGGTCCCTTTTTGAACACATGTTGGTTCATCCTCCAGGGAGCTTCTCTTTTCATGGCTCCCAAGTACTCCAGAGTGGAGAGCTGAGCGTGCTGCTTCTGGTAGATGTGGTGAAGGCAGGAGAGTGAGCTGGTCCTCCCACAGCCATCTCTGGCAGCACGGATGTTTAAGATTTCTAAGAACAAAGCCATTACAAAAAAGTTCCTAGAGTTCTGTGGGGGAACGTATCTATCACTTAGAACAAGCAGAGCTCATACGGAGTGACTTCAGGTACGGACACACACTCCCATTTTATACAGCAAGGAGGACAGTGGTGGTGGTTCTTCAACGAATGTCGCTTTGTTTTTTCTTTAAGATTTGCCCACATTGGGTGTGGAACAAAGACACAGATGCTCGTTATAATGATTGTTTCAAGGGACAGAAGCCCATCAGAGGCAGTGTAAGCAAAGGGGTTGGGGCTGTGTGGTAAAGGTCCAGGTTTCCCCAGGGAAGGAACTGCAGGGCAGGAAACAGGCCTCCAGAAAGGGAAAGCTGGCCTTCAGAGAAAGTCTGTGAGTGTCCTGGAGACTACACAGTTCCTCAGTGGGACTTGCTTCTCTTGCGTGTGGCTCAAAATGGCCACTCCAGCCGACTTCTTGTGCTCAAGCACCTACCACACTTCACTCCTTCACCTTCTCCTCTCCCTCCATCCTGTTTCCTCCACTTCTAATTGGCTCGGCTCATGTATTTAAAGAGGTAGCTGGAGAGGAGGCCTCATGTAGACAATACACAGGTGGACAGGGCAGTACCCCAACTCCAGCCACGCAGATCTATCTGCAAGCATCTTAACATCCACCAACAAGCACAAAAGACAGAAAACCCAACAGGTTCAACCCTACTTTGGCATCAAGTGATTTAGGCCCCAAAGTACCAACTACTGAATGTAAAATTAATCACAAAACCACACAAATGTTATGTATAACAAACTCATCTTTCTCATCATCTGCATTTGTGGTTTCTCCGAAAACAGAGTTAAACCAGGCCAAAGAACACAGCCACCATGAAAGGAGCTAGTCTTTCTAGAATAGGAACGCCCACGGCAATGCCATTAGGGGTCTTTTGGTGTTTCAAAATTAATTTTTGTTTAGGTTCCAACCAGCTTTTAAAAAAGATTTATTTATTTATTTGAGTATATTGAGTTTATTTGAGGGAGAGAGAGCGTGCGCACGCACGCGCGCGTGAGAGGGGAAAGGGGCAGAGGGAGAGAAAATCCAAGCAGATTTCTGCTGCACAGAGCCTGACTCGGGGCTTGATCCACAATCTGAGATCGTGACCTGAGCTGAAACTAAGAGTTGGACACTTAACTGACTTAGCCACCTAAGCGCCCTGTTTTAACCAGTTTTATATAGATTTTGGAGCAAGGCTGCTTGAGTTTGTAGCCTGGCTCTCTTCCCTAATAGTTGTGGGGTCTTAGGCAAGGGGCTTCCCTCAGTCTGCACCTCAGTGTTCTCATCTATGATTTGAGGATAAAAACAGTACTGGCCTTACAGAGTGAGTAGGACGATTAAGTGTGTTAATATTGTAAAAGTCTTAAAATGATGCCTGGCAAACAGTATGTGTTCCACAAATGATACTTATCATTGGCATATTCAATTAAGCAGAAATGCACACAAACATCTTTAAGAGAAGCACTTGATAAAATACTTTAAAAATAAGTTTATTATAACTAACGAATATAAAATCTGACAGATGTTTTCAAACATTTTTGCAAAAAAAGTAAAACCCTCCCCACAAGATATAGAGTAAGGACTCGGACAGAGTTTTACATGAAAACTAAACATGAAATTCTCATTCACTGGTTGGTCCCCAATGGCTCCAACACATTATATTCTAAATAAAGGCCCATTAAAATGAACAAACCAACAAACTACTTGACACTTGCTTTCTACTGTCATTATGCTGCTCATTCAAAATGCTTTAGGACAAGGACAGTTAACACAGACTGCATGTGACAGGTATTCAAAGTGCACAGATCTATGAGACCACAAACACTCGCGATAAGAATACTGGGGCTGGAATTCAACACTGACTTACAAAATTAATCCGAGGAAATCTATGTACATTGTAGCCTTTGGCATCTGGTCTAATGTTTTTCTTCTTTATAGAGACATCATTTTGTCAAATCTACTAACCAGATTAAGTCAACCTTAAATGCATGTCTCATCTGACACAGATTGTCCACAGTCAATTTTACGTGAGGTAGTTGGGCTGTTTACTGACATTCTAGTGAAACTGTCATGACACTGGGGACTCAGACATCAAACATGCCACGACACTGGCTCATTAGCCTTCTGGAAGCGAAAGAATACTTCTATCACCCTTCTGTCATCCCTGACTCCACACACACCTTTGGAGAGATACGTACACAGGAGTCTGTGACCTCATCCGTTTCGCAAGGGGTGCCAGCCATCCCAGGGTGGTTGCTGTTTATAAAGTTCAGGGAAGAAGTACTGACCACACTTTAAAATCTATGTACTAGAAAGAATGGTGCTTAAAACAAGCAGGATCTCTTTCTTGGGTTCTCATATAGCTTAGCTGAAAACATCTGTTCATTCTGAAAGAGAAGTGATTAAAAAGGGTAACCAGAAAAATCTTGCAAACTTTTGCATTACAGAGTCGTAGTAGTTTTTTTTGTTTGTTTGTTTTTTGTTTTTGTTCCTTTTAATGAAAGGCTATATAAAAACAGTGGAGGAGAAAAGATCAATGCATGCGTCAACCGTACCACCACTGATCACTGAACCATGCCCTGGAGTGCCTTAGTGCAGCAGTGCAACAAGAAATCATGCAAATGGTCTCTGTACACACGACTACTGGCTGCGACGGGAGGGGACCAGGAGTGTTTACAGAGACGGTCTGGTGAACAGTATGTTCGTGGAATTGTTGAATGATCCCTAACAACCTTGTAATTGATAAGCAGTCTTAAAATACTGTTAGACAGCTACTGAATATCTTTTTATGTCATTATTATGAAAGCCCTGAGTAAGCAACTGCAGGTTACAAAGGGACGTCCATAAACAGAACGTATTTCCAAATAAAGCCCTCCATATGCACCTCACAGGGACACAGATTTACCATACACGCTGATGCTGACGTACAGACCGTACCACATCACAGAGAGCATCTGAGGTCAGGCCCTCTACGACCAAGCACATCAGCTCAGCTAACAGAACGATGGCTTAAAATATACTTTACTTACAAATTCTAAATCTAAAAATGTAAAAAAGGTTGGTAGTCTACCTTAAAAAAAAAAAACAAAACCCACAAAACATCAGAGTAGGGAAGCTGAAGAGTTGTAAAACCCAGGACTAAAACCAGAAGCAACTGATTTTAATCAATGATTCAGAAATGCACCATCAAGTAACCAACTGCTCATGGGATGATGTAGTCGTTTAAATAGAAAAAAAAAAAACATAAAAATAATTTTCTTTCTGAAAGTTGCCTCACATCATCTCATATTGCTCATGACTGTCTGACTCTACTGTTTAAATTACATTTCTTCACATATATGACTTCCATCATCAGACTAAGTCTCCTTAATATGATGCCTCTTACTTAAGAAATACTGGTTCCTACCATGCATTTTTCTTAATTAAAAGCATTGTTGCGAAAATGTAAAGTTGAAAGCATTAATTTTTGGGACATCTACAAATGTCCAATTAAGAATCAAAAAGAGAAGCCCACACACTTTCCCAGCAGCGCTCAACGGAGGAGAGGGCATTTGCCGCACATGGCACTACCTGCTTCCCAGCTACATGTGGGAACGGAGGGTCTTTAGAGAAGCTCCCGAAGTCCAAGAGAGGAACAGAATTCGCACTGACTGGACACCTCACCCTGGGCTAGGTCTTTACTGGGTGCCCCGCATACATGTTAGGGGATGCTGCGGGGGACTGGGGCAGAACAGCTAAGATGGGGCATGGATTTGGTGCTCGGAGGGGGCTCTGCAGGCAATCTTTTGTAAGAGAAAACAGGAGAGGGAAGCAGTGAGGCTGAATCGGAGCTCAGATACCCCTTTTCGTGCAAACTGACATTTGAGGAAGCTTTATGTTCAGAATGACATGCAAATGGTGATGACAAGGTGCCTCAAGCCACCACTTACACATCCTAATGAACACTGCCTTTCCAAGTCCAGTCCCTGGGGACTGAGATGTTCCACATCCTGAGAGCCCTGCTTCCAGAACTCCCTGCAGGGCCGGATCAAGAGCTGACAAGAGAACCATCCCCACCTCATAGTCATAAGTTGGTTTTGCCCCCAAAAGGTATCCCTCTCACTTAACATTTTTCACCATGATTAGCTATAACGAATCAAATTTACTTTCAAAGGACAAAAAATCTGCCATCACTGAAAGGATTTTGTTCCACTGGACAACTACACATCAATCCCTCCTACGTGTAAAGTCTGGCTTCTCCTGTGGGAAGAAGTGCACATATGATGAAATTATGTATTTGCAAGCACTTTGTAAGGATTATCCAAATGTTACTTATTAGCTTCTACTAATTCCTAGAAGACAAATTACCTTTTTCTTCCGGATCTCTCTAAAGGTTACTCTAAAAAAGGACTCCTAAAAAAAAAAAAAAAAAGGAACAAAAGCAAGGTGATTCCTCTGCCCCAGGCAGACTAGTGTTTTCATCTCCTCTCACTGTCTGGGGGTAAGAAAGCTGAGATGTCCCAGAAACTGTGGAGGATCATGCAGAAAAGGTCTTAACTATCTTTTCTCTTTGTTCCCATCTTAGGCGATACCTGCAGATTAGTACTTGAACTAGAAGCTAATGCCGTAGATCCAGGAGGAAGCTCTGACTGTGCCAAACTTCTGGCCAAGTTGAATTTATCACCTGGTATATCACCTAATCTTTTATTTAGGACTCTCCGAGCTTTATACATCTCAGGCAAACTGAACACACTCCAGCGAGGAATATACCTATCAAAAACCTTTCTATAGGGGTGGGAAAAGGGGGAGTACGAAATATAACCTATTCAAGTTATTCAAGCTATCCTGATCTGGGTTCCCAAGGATCCTAGATAATACTAAACTCTTCTTCCCCAGAAAACGGAGGTCTATAAACCAAGGCAGTACCTAAATAAATGTGAAAGGGCCATGCCGAGCAGCTTGCTTTCTGTGTGTACCGGGAGCCTCAGTGGCCAATCTGCGGTGTTTTGTGTGCCCACCCCTTTTCCAAGAGCCCACAGAGTGGTGACGGGGCGGGGGGGGGGGCAGCAGCAGTTGCTCAGGACGGAGACTTCTAGTCTCCGGGGGGGCATCCTCTCCCAACAGCACAATGCCTAAAGTGTCCTCATTCAAGGTTTAAGCAAAGACTGGCTGTTTGGTTTTTTTTTTTTTCCCTTTTAGGAGGCTATATCAAGGACAGGAAGCCTGAATTATCCTCTAGTTCTGCCATCATATTCACACTAACCAGAGAATATCCACACTAACTACTCGTGGGAGTGGGGGGAAATGACCATACCCCCCTTGGCAGTTGCCAACAGCAAGTGCTAAAATACAAAAGAATCAATATTATTTTAGCACCTTTTTCCCCAGCCTTAACACATTCGTTTTTCTAAGTTTAAGCATTTTCCAGAAGTCCTTAGTGAGTGGAGTACCTGTTTCATTAACCTGAGCTAAGTGAATGCCAATTTGTTTAAGGACAAACAAAAGACAAAATCAAAACCCTCTCTATGTCAGTCTCTGCCTAAAGAGTGGGTTCTCTTTGCCCTAGGAAAAGTAATCATCTTAGGGGCTGCTCAGGTAGCATTCACCTGTGTCCTTTGAAGGAACTCGTGTTCTACTCTGGGGCACTACCTCCTGCTGGAACTTCTCCTCTAGTTACTAGAAGGGAGCAGCCCCCGGTGGGGAAGCCACCATGACTTCCCACCCATGCCCACTCTTGGCACCTTGGCCTACTAGAGACTCCTGGTATCAGGAGATATGCCTTTTCAGGACAATGCCTACCCAGGGTTGCTGGATCTAAGTTTAAATACCATCTTTAAATCTGGACACAGTCCCAAAGCTTTTGAGATTGATAAGCAACTGTCTTGGGCTTGCTGTGCACTACTGGCGGTTATACCAGGATTGATCATTTTGCACATTCAGAACTGTGGTCCCCGGATGTGATGCCGAAGCCTGCTGGCTGGGCGCTGAGGCCAGTTCAATCAAGAAAATTGTGAGCCAACTTACTCCATTTCTCGCTCTCCCTTTAACTATTGTATTTCAATGGAAGTACAATTTCCATTTTGGGGGAAAATAGGGAAAAAGGGACCTATCATTTAGTTCATGTGGAAGACAGGGAGTCCTGTGAACTACCATTTAAACTAGAATTTAATCTTGTGGTTCTTCAACCCTGGGTGCCAAACTCTTAAGGTTTATTCAAATGCAGATTCCTAAGTCCCACCCCGCTATTCTGGTCCTTCAGGTGGGAGTAAAGCCTGGGAATTTGCCTTTTTTTTTTTTTTTCTAATTTAAAAAATTTTTTTATAAACATATAATGGGGAATTTGCTTTTTGAAGAAGCTCTCTATGTGATTTTGATGCAGAGGTGGTCCAGATCACACTGTGGAATGACCTGCATCCCTCATTAGAAGCTGTGTGACTGTGAGCAAATTCCTCAACTTCTCAACCTTACTTCTGAAATGGTCAATAAGCTTGGATGTCACAGTTTCACTGTAATGTCCAATTCAGATGCCTGAGAAAGCATGATGGCAAAACACTGAATAGGGGTCATTTCGGGTGACAAGCTGCGTTACTGCCATGCTGTCCTCCAGCGTGGTGTTGGGTATAGGAGCTGCAGTCTCCCCTCACATAAATAGGGATGGCACTCCTTGTGTCTTCCTCTTCCCACACGGACAGGCCCACACCAGTGCCCCGAACACCTGGACGACACAGGCTCTTCTTGCTGACAGAGCCATGAAGAAGAAGATTCTCTGAGTGTCTAGGAATACCAGACTCCACATTTCAATAGCTTCCACAAAGGGACTTAGCTTCCCCCAGTTTTTAGTCTAAGTTGACTGAAACACTGGCTATGTGTTATAGTCCTTGATACAGAATTTGCTCATTTTCAGCTTGGATTTGGGAGCCCATTAGAACTAAAAGGTAAAAATAAAACACAATACCGCCAAATTAATTTGTTATATCTGCTCTTACACTTGCTGTTCAAGTCTAATATAACAGCTATGATTTGGTTTCCAGGAGGCCCTTTGAACTGAAATATATAGCACCTTGATTTTTAAACACACAAAAGACATAAGCATTTAAAAAAAATTATATATAAAAGCACTAGGCTTTGCCTCCTTCTCTCCATCCCAAGGAAGGGGTTGGAGAGGGCTGAAGCTGCTGCTGGAAATTAAGCAGGGCAACAAAACACTTTAGCAGACTTTATTCCCTGAAGTTAGGAGGCGGCGCAGTCCTGCAGATGTCATACCACCTCGTCAGACTCCAGTCCGTGGACCTCGTATAAAGTGTCCAGGATCGCCAGCTGCTTTTCCATGGCGGGGAGGTAGAGGCTGAGGTCCCTCTGCATCCCAACACTGAAGGCTGCTTTCTGGTGGTCGCCTTCCTTTATGGTTAATGCGGCGACAAAGTCTTCATAGGATGGAGCTGCCCTCAGAGCTAACTGCAAAAGAGCTGCCCATGAGAATCTTGTAGCACAGCTCTCGCTATCACCCAAGTGCACACATGCACACACACACACACGTACACAGAGCAGAGCAAGAGTAAGACAACAGGAATACACCCTTCCAATCCATGTACGCTGAAATTGTATTTTAAACACCAACACAACCGATTCTAAGGCTGGAAGAAGCAAGCGTGTACTTGGGCCATCCTGGGGATGAACGACGCCAACAAATCAGGGAATGCTCAGAGAAAAAAAGAGTTTGAGAAAAGGCCCCTCCTCATGCATGGTGTGATCCAGACTATCTCTTTGCATCCTCAGAATCCACCTGCACACATGTTGCTCCCACAGTCGTGTTCCCATGTGGCTAGGCTTCCTGGGCATCTCACTCATTTGTGTCCCACCTCCACATAGGCTTCTTTGCTTATCTCTCTTTCTCCCCACATGGATAATATTTCCTCTGCACCCTTGAATATCTTCTAAAACGGAAGGCAGCTCACATTTGCTGTTTGCTAGTGCACTGATGCCGTGGCATATTTGACCCCAGTTAACGTGTATATGGACCCTGTGCAGTTAATATCCCCATTTTACAGATGAACATTATACAGCAAATGAGTGTCAGGACCAGGATCTGAACTTAGGAGCGACTCTGTGTTTTTCCACCATGTTGCCACACCAAACCACTTCCCTGATGGAACAGCTCCTAGACTCAGAAAAGCTCTCTTCCCTTTGTAGGCCAGCTCTCCTCTAAGCCTGCCAAAATCTGCTGTCTGGGATCCACTGGGTTGGTTTTGCTGAGGGCACTGGAGACTATGGAATCTTGAATTAATTACTCTACACTCTTTCTTGAGCTTCCTTATTCTTTAAAAGTCTTTGAGAATCAAGCCACACCCCTTTTTTTGCAATTGAAGAGTGCCTGGCATGATCAGGCAGTGGTCAAAGCACAGGCTTGTATGAAGGAGACCTGGACTTGAATCCCAAACCTTTCCCATGTTAGCCTGAGAAATTTAAATCTCTTAGAACCTCCATTTCCTCATCTGTAGAAGAGGACTGGTACCAATTTTATTATTTGAAAGATTAATGGAATACGTATCACATATTCAGCCCACTTTATGACATGTACCAAATACTCAAATAATGGTAGAAGTACATGGGAGAGATCAGAGAATGAAAGGAAAGCGATTATGTAAAGAATAATATGACAAAATTTCCTAGAACTGAAGGATATGAGTCTTCAGATTTAAAGACCTACCCAGTGCTCAGCAAAATGAATGATAAAGACTAAAAGGAGAATATCATGAAATTTTAGAATGTAGGGATAAAGATCCTGGAAGCATCCAGAAGGGGGTTCGGGGACAGTTTATATACAATGGAACAGGAACTAGAATGTCATTGAAGTCTACCATAGCAACAGTAAAAGCTAAAGGACAACAGAGGAATGCCTTGAAAATTGAGAGAAAATTGTTATTAACCTAGAATTCTATACAAACCAAAGCATCACTCTAGAAAAGTGCAGAGTAAAGACATTTTCAGGCATGCAAGAACTCAGAAGTTTAGCTCCCTTGTACCACTTTTAGGAAGCAACTGAACCTGGGAAGTTAGTGTGAGATAGGGATTCAGCGCAGGAAAACTTGTAAAGGAGAGTCTAATGCATAGCAGTACAACAGGCCTGAATAGCTAATTAAGATTGGCATTGAGTTTACAAAGTTCTGGAAGGGAAGTCTCCAGGAAAAAAAAAACAACAACACAGATAACATGATACATCTATGGGTTCAGAATGATGGTGATTTGAGAGATTTGATAGTGCAGGGGAAAATATAAAACTTGTATAGGAAAAAAAGACCCATAGAATTTTTTTTTTTCTTTTTTAAGACCCCTAGAATTTTGGCTCATCTTCATCATGTTAACTTGTGATATAATTACATTGGGAAGGTAGAGCCAGGGGAAGGGAGATAGTGATAGTGAGGTCAAAGAAAGCTAAATTCTAATAATAACAGAAAGTCAATCTTAATGACTAAAATTGATAAGGCCAAAAAGAAAAGCAAAAATTGTTAGGATTTTGGAGGTACTGGAAGAAATAGTTACAGTAGCTGAAAGTGGCAGCCTCTTTGGAGTGAGTCTGGGAAGGTATGGACAGAAGGTAGGGACTGCTATTTTTTGTTAAAACCTTTTTGAACTTTTTGATAAAAAAAAAAATCAACCCCTCTGCACATGTATTTAGATACAATATAATTTGAAAAGTTTTCTCAAAAAGTATTTCTCAAAGGTTCCCTGTGATGCAGCCAAAGTCTACTTGGGAACCAGTGATTGAACTCAACTGAGGAGGAAACCAAAAAGGTCAAACGACAAATGGTTAGGACGCATGCCAGAGGTAGAGCCTGGCCTGGGCTTCCATCCTATGCATTGCAACCGTCCTGTGAATTACAACGGCCTGAAGATAAAAGTTCACTTTTTGGCTGGTAAATTAGTGAAATTCCTGGAGTGTAAAAGATGTTTCCCTGAGCAACTGAAGGCAGTTAATGACTCTGCCCCCTGCTGATCACTTAGCACACTGGGAAACAATACACTTTCTACAGTAGGAATGGCTTGCTGAATAACAGGAGAGGGGCTGGAAGGGCCAATCTAGCTCTTCTATAAATATGGCTGTTGGCAAATGCTCAACCTAATCTATTTTCTTAGAAACCAACAACTATTAAAAAATTATTGGCAATAATATCAAGAGCCTTCAGAATGTTCTTCCTTTTTAACTTTGGGTGTACTACCTCACCTCTTGTGTTTCAGGTTTCTTTGTCTATGACAGGGTAAGTAAGAGAACACACTGCAACTATGAGATTACTAACCGTATGTAAAGCACTTAAAACAACAGCATGGTAAGTGCTCAAAATTCTAAGTTCTAATAGTTCTTGGTATTAGACATAACAATTCCACTTCTAGGAACCTATTTTTAGGAAATAAAAAGAGTTTTAGTAAAAAATGCATGTAAATGAATGCTGTTGTATTTGTAACAACAGACTTGGAAACAGCTTCAACTTCTAGCACAGAGGCCTGGCAAATAAATTATGGTACCTCCATACTAGGGAAATATTATGCAGTCACTAAAAATGACTAAAAATTTTCAAAGACGCTTATGGCATTTAAAAATGGCCCATGATAGAATCTTTAAGTGGGGGGGAAATAATACAAAATTGTACTACAAGGTAAATATCAAAAAATTTACATACACATACAGAGTATACAAAATAATTTTACAAATGTAACATGTAGATATAAAAATATAAACACCTAAAAAGATATATATGTAGATAAATATATAAAATTAAATAGAACAATATTAAAAGAATATGTCAATATCTATAAAAATAAAAGCTAAGAAGGCAAAACACAAAAATGTTTAAAATGGTTATTATGGAGTGGTGAGACTATGGACATTTTAATTTTTTCTCTTTCTATTCGTCCATGATTTCTATATTTTTTTAATGAGTCTAGATTACTATATACTGGGGAAAATGCTATGAATTGAAAAATCCTCTTAAAGACTCTTGCTTATGTTGAATGTTCTGCTACACTTGCATTCTTGTAGGCAACATCTCTTGGATCATTACTATTTGAGGATTAAACTCCGACTTCTAGACCACAAAAACAACTGCAATAACACATTTATGTTTCTTGCGAATAGGGCAACTCAATGTTTTTATGCTTTGTCATCTCACCGGAAGCGAGGTTTCAGGCACCCCCAAGCAGCCAGGGTTTACTCCGGGAGATCACTGAATGTACCCAATTCCTCAGCGGCAGCCTCCGCGTCGCTGGCTGCGGAGAGCGGCGACAGCAGAGCTGGGTTTGCACCCGGAACTCGAGTGAACAGTTCTGAGTCTGCAGAACCGTGAGAGTACATCCTGAGGATTACCGAAGATAATGAATGTGGAAGTCCCTCGCACTGTGTCCGGTACACAAAGGTGTGTGCCAGCCGAGCAGCAGCTCAGGTGAGGATTCGGACTTGCGCACGGAAGGCAAGCGTGAGCACTCCCGCAGCTGCCTCTGCTCTGGCCTCAGTGAGCGCCGGGGTGTGGTCATTGCCACGCCCTCAAAACACATCTCATGTCACTACAACTTGTTTCTTCCACTGTCAATTCTTCCTTTCTTTACCTACCCCCTAATAAATCATGCCCTAAACAGTTCTCACTGCAGGCAAATAATGTCTCGTATCCTTTAAATTAGTGAAAGACATGTGCAAGGTTACTTCTACCCTATGACCTGCCACGGAACACTCACCTTGTGCGGTGTTTGCTAGTGACCGCTACACAAGGCTCTACCTTTTCACAGCTGTACCTAAGGCTGGCCTCTCCTGAGATGCTGGGAGAATCACAGAGCATTACTGCTGGCGTAAAGGGGCCCTCTACTCCTGCTAGTCTACAAAGCAGGCTAATTGTTTTGTGCAGGGGACTACTGATCCCCAGGTATGTGTCTTCTTAGGTCAACATGCTGGGAAGGAAGGAGGAGCGGGGTAACAGGAGCCACAACATGTGGAAGACAACACATTCAACAATGAGAAAAAAAAAAACTGAGTTAAGAAGAGGTTTTGAAGAAGCCCTGGCTACTGGAACACCCAATTGAGTTAATATTCAAAACCAAAATTTGACTAAGTGGAAGAAAAAATCAATTTAAAGCCTGAGAATTAACAGGACCAAATACAATGGGCAGCAGAGGGAGCTATGAGCTTGAAGGCACCACAGGGGCCTCCCAACACTGCAGAATTCTCGGCAGCTTCTTGCTTATCTTTGCACTGATCAGAGAGGCAAACATAATCTTCGAAAGTCACAGGAGCTGGCCAGGAAAAAGCTTGCTTGCTAACAGTCTTTTCCAGTCTAGACATTTTTTATTGCCAACATTTCCATACAACAAAGACCTACAGACTTAAATAGGCAACACTGCATTCTTATTCTTGAAAACAAAGCAAACAGAAATGCCATGCACACGAAACAAACAGAACATCTTGCTGGGACCATCAGAACACCGGAAGGCAGGAGGCTTACTTACCGCAAAAACACCTCGAACCACCCAGCCGTGGTGTTGCCGTAATGTTTTACCATATGCGTTATCTTGAAAAGAAGAAAAACTCCATGAACCACGATTTCACCAGAATCTGATGTGCTATTTGTAGCACCTCCTTCCTCAAGTACATGGTAGCATGATCCTACTGATACTACGAGCTGACGAGAAAAGTCTAGTTAATAGATTATGTCCCCCCTAAAAGTCTTGAGTAGGGAAAAAGCCTACATAGTTTTTTCTTTTTTTAAGAAAAACAGATAATTCCACTCTTACCTTGTGTAAATGTATCTGAACTTCAGTTTATTGCCACAGTGGGAAAAGTCCCCTCCATATCAAGAAATAAGGAGGGAAGAATTTTGGAAAAAAATACACTATAAGAATATAAAAATGCAGGTCTCTAAATGCTCATCCCTTAGCTGTCCTCTTGGTTTTCTTCTTTGTAACCTGATCTGAGTCTCTTCAATTCTAACATCCTATTCCAGGATGTCAAATGTTTGTCCTAGATGTCCCTGTGACCCTGGATATACAGTATTAAACCAAGAAACCCTTAAAACTACTATCGAAAGAACAGCTTAAAGTTACTAAACTAGTTGTAAAGTACTTGGTGAGACCTATTAATGTAACTCACTCATATTCTAGACTTTAAAGATAAAAACCTATAATTTTTGTTCCAATGTGTTTTAAAATGAGATTCAAAAACTGGCATATATAATTTTAATTACAAAAAAAAATCTCAAGAACAAAAATAACTGCATTTTATGCAAGGGATGTGTTCCTAAAGGCTCTGAATAACCAATTTTTCCATAGGAAGAAATGCATTCTCTGGAGGCACAGATCTATATCACCACAGTGCACTTGTATCAATGCTCCATTTATTTTTTTTTTTTTTTAGATTTTGTTTATTTTTTTTTTGAGATTTTTATTTACTTATCTGACAGACAGAGATCACAAGTAGGCAGAGAGGCAGGCAGAGAGAGAAGGGGAAGCAGGCTCCCTGCTGAGCAGAGAGCCCGACGCGGGGCTCGATCCCAGGACCCTGGGATCATGACCCAAGCTGAAGGCAGAGGCTTTAACCCACTGAGCCACACAGGCGCCCCTGATTTTGTTTATTTATTTGTCATAGAGAGCGCACAAGCAGAAAGAGTGGCAGGCAGAGGCAGAGAGAGAAGCAGGCTCCCTGCTGGACAAGGAGCCCGATGCAGGACTCGATCCCAGGACCCCCAGATCATGACCCAAGCCAAAGGCAGCGGCTTACCCAACTGAGCCACCCAGGTGTCCCAATGCTCCATTTCATTTCTAAGTGGCACCTCCAGTGTTTACAGAGTGCTCATTCCTAAGTAATAACAGGATATCACAGGGGTCATCTGACCTTCTTCATGCTTTATCACCTCTAAACTTTATTCCAGGGGTGCCTGGGTGGCTCAGTCAGTTAAGCATCTGCCTTTGGCTCAGGTCATGATCTCAGGGCCCTGGGATTGAACCCCATGTTGGGTTCCCTGCTCAGTGGAAAGCCTTCTTCCCCCTCTCCGTCTGCCCGCTTCCTCTGCTTGTGCTCTCCCCCCGCCCTGTCAAATAAATAATCTTAAAAAAAAACAAAAACAAAAAACAACAAAAAAGTTTATTCCGAACAAGATTTTCATGTCCTAGTTTTAGCACCGGTACAAGTGCCGCCACCATTTAATCAATGCTTAGGTGACACTATAATAGGATGCGAAGTATTTCATATGATCCCAAGAGCAGATGTTAAGATGGCGGAAAGACAGACACCCAACCACAGCCATGTTGACGCCGCTAACAACAATGCGGCGGCAGGAGACTGCCAAGGATGTCAGCTGTCTGCATTTTACTGGCCGCGTGGCTGTAGCTTAAACACACTCTACAATTTACTCAAGCCCTCTAGCTTTTCCTATTCCCTCTAGCTGATTCTCGTTAAACTTTTCTTTTTAAAATTTGGATGAGGCTTTATTAATGCATTTAGCTTACCCCACTATCAATTGTACATAATTCAACCTTGCACAAAATATAATTTGTATTTTGTATAAAAGAAGACTACACATTTGAAATGTAACAGATTTCTTTCGTTATCTAAGGTTTTAGGAAGGTGGAAATGCCAGCATCCAATAAGTTCAAGTATGGAGAAGACTCTTACAGACAGCCTAAAGGAGAGATCAATTTCATTTTTTCTTAGGAGAAAGTTCAAGGTTCAATTTCATTTCTTCTTAGGAGAACCGTCTGAATAGACTTAGGGTGTGCTCATAATATAAGTCCTCTATTGTTAAAATTTATCTGGTCATCCAAGGGGAAAGATGGTATCAGGGACACTGAAGGTGGTATAAGACCTTAGCGAAGAAAGGGTTCCTGGCCCACTAAGTGTACAGTGCAGATGGGCAGAAAATAGTAAGCACAGCCTCCGAGGTAAATCAGGAAGACAATCAACTTTCCATCCATCCTTTCCAAGAAGCCATTTGGGCTGGCAACACACTGTACAGGCTCATGGGTGCTCACTCAGGAAATGAGTCACAGAGATAAGATAGTGGGAATACTTTATATTTCTTGTGATCTTAATCCAGGTGAAATATTAAATGATATTTTAAGTAAATAGATGGAATTCAATGACCTTAAAATCTGCTGGCGGACCTTCACAATTGAATGAGGGTCCACCACACACCCCATACTGTACAAGGCAGGGGAGACCCACCGGTGATTTAAAATTTAAAATCAGTCAGTCCACTGCCCTCAGGAAGCTCCTGGGCTTATGAGAGCCAGCCATTTAACAAAGTGGCGTTCTGTAAACGGAGAACTGCTAGAGGAAGGATGTGTATACAGTGCTTTCTGTAGGAATAAAACGACAGAAACAAACCTAGCTTGTGGACATGTGGACAAAGAAGTCTCAAAGGCTGGGTAGGGCAGAGAGAAGGGTGGTGGCTGGGGCTGCAGCCAGCAAGTGCCAAGGAGCTGTGAGAGATGGGGGCATGCAGTGCAATGCGGAGTAGCTCACTGGGGCTGAAGATCACTGGGGCTAGGACCAAATGGTGAGGACCTTTATATGCCATGCCAAGGATTCTGAAATCCCTTCTGGAGACCCAGTGGTACTTCTAAAAAATATAACACTTAACTGTGTTTTTTCTAATTTCACAAGTAATACATGCTCATTGTTCAAAGTAAGGAAAACACAAAAGGAAGGAACTAAAGAAACCTATAATCATGTCTCCTAGAGATAACCACAGTGGGCATTCTGGGGTTATATTCTCTTTGTTTTTTTTCCTACACAGACTGTTTCATGATCTAACAGTCATGATCATTCTGACTGGGAACTGTGGTAGAAGTTCGGTATGCAGCAAATGCAGCCTTCTTGGTCCCTCAGTCTTCAGCTCCAAAGCATTTCTGGCTGGACACTCTGCCTCTTTACAAAGGCTCTGGATCCAGTGCTATTCCAGCCGCAGGACTCTACACTTTTCCTACAGGTTGCTCTTTAAGTCCACCTTTCAAAGCCCAGAAACCCTTTTCTACGCCACCTTTCTTAGGAGAGCAGGAAAACGAAGGTGCTGTGAGTCCCAATAATGCAGGCAGTCTGGTCTAAGGAAGGGGGAGTGTTTGTACAACAGCATGATCTGTGTCCTCCTGCCTGACCCTCCCAGAGGAAGCAGCCATTCCTTGCTGGGCCTGCACCTTGCCAGGGAAGAGTTTTGCCACGGTACAAAATGTGGGCCAACAAGTCTAACAGAAGAGGGAATCATTCAAGAGAATTTGAGCTGGTCCAGGAAGACCACTCTTACTATTTAAAACCAACAAATGAGAGAAAACTCCTTTAAAAAAAAAACACACACACACACACACACACAAAAAACGCAATTTGCCAGAAGTCCTTAGCTGACTCCCACAGCTTCAAATATCCCTGCCACATGAGGCTGCATTAAAATAAAATGAAGTCTAAGTGTGACCTATTTTGGTTACCTAGAGAAGATTAGATAATGAAATATATAAATCTTCACTGTAATATCCATTCTTACCATAATGCATGTTCTATAATCTGGAAGTATTTTTGGCCTCTGAAAGACATAAATGATTCCCTTCTCCTAGATCTTTGAGATGTGTCAGTTCCTTAGAGACTGAATCCAAATTTCTGAGTAGGAAGCTTGACAATCACCTTGCTCAATTCTTTTTCTTTTATAAAAGTAGAAACAGAAGACCCAGAGAGAAGGTGACTTGGCCAAAGTCACAAAGCTAAAAACAATGAGAACTTGGGGTACTCTTGTCACATTAAACCATTCTAAAAAACTAATATTTACTCTTCGTGAGACAAAATAACGAAAAAGGAAAAATGTCCCTTTTCCAGCAAGAATTAGAACCTTATTCTGTTAATGGAAACAATATAAATGTGATTTCTTTATTGGTAGCTCAGAAATGTGTTGACTGAGGTATATATGTATGCATGTATGTATGTATGTATGTATTAAAAGATGCTATTTTTAAGTAATCTCTACACCCAATGTGGGGCTAGAACCTACAACCCTGAGATCAACAGTCCACCTGCTCCACTGAGTGAGCCAGCCAGGCGCCCCAGAAATTTGCTGAGGTAGTTAGAGATTGATTATGCCTAAACCTGTTACAGCAAGTGAGAGAGAACAACTTTCCCATTACTGTCGGTAGATAACTGTTCTGTCCAGGAACTGCATATATGACAGTGTTTCTCTACTGCCGATCTGTAATTGGTAAGAATCTGTCACGTCACTTCAGGTTGTGGAGAAGACAAAGGAGAGATACAAATCTAAAAGAGAGCTTCGGAAGTAGGTAAGCAAAGCAGGGAAAGGTGGAATCAGTCATTCACTGAGTTTAAGAGATGATAATCACCTCAGCTCTTAACGAGCTATGCAGTCAGTCCTTCGCAAGAATTAGGAACCAGGAGAGGTTTGAAAGTGAATAAGTATGAAAAATAATACTGGGTGAAAAATAATCTATATAATGTTACACCAAGTATTTAAAAGTTTAAAATATGCAGTACACGCCTAGATGCTATTTATAGATACATAAATATATAGTAAAAGTATAAAAACATGTATTATATAATAATAAAAAGCAAATTCAGGGTGAAGATCTTCTCTGGAGAATGGAAGGAATAACGGGGTTAAGGGGTGGTACATGGGTACAGTATTGAACCGTTTTATATATTTGGTCAAGTGGTAGATTTTGTTCAATGTGTGAAATATTTGTAATAAAACAACAAAAAATCAACAACAACAACAACAAACTGAGCTAGCTAGGAAGGTATTGAATTCTTTAATAGGGACTAAGCTTCAGGTAAAATGAATTGTACAAAGAAAAGCCAAATCAATAACTGATGGGCAGAGGTGAAGCTAGTGCCCAGAGATGCCCTTTGCTAACTTTAGGCATTATCAAGACAAAAACGTGTATTGGAAGACAAGTCTGCCATTCAAGAAAGGCACATGCTGTGAATAGTTTAGGAGATGGCCTGGCTTGATTCCTCTTCCACAGTATTTTTCAGAATAACTAGACAAGTCACGATTTGCTTGTAAATATCAGGTCATGAGATCTGACTTTAGCTCTCTACGCAGCCCTCCTTGTCTCAGAGAGCCTTTTATATTAAATACCTGGCTGAGCATCTTATGGTGAATTTCCCCTTTTGTGCTAGAGGTCTCGGGTGGGGGCGCACGTTTACCTGACACTGAGGGGACAGTGCAGAGGGCGACACTCAGTACAGTGGTGCGTGAAAGGCCAGAGCAACTTGCCTGCCATCTGCTTACACAGAGGTTTTCCAGAAGTTCTTTTTGATGTGGCATCAGCTATAGGGTAGACCATTCAACATATCGGCCTTGTGGACCTAACTATTCCCTTAGAATAAACTCTAGAGAATGCCATAGGGCACTTAAGCGTTCAGAGAAGCTCTTGACATGAGACCACCCCAAACAGTCCACTCTGACCATCATGATGGGAAATCCAAGTAATAGTTCAAATGCAAAAGGGGACAGTAAAAAACGTAAGGCCTCTTTCCAGATGCTGGGAAAACTCATTCTAGGTCACAGAACTTCAGTAATACAATGAATAAACCTATACTCTCCAGAGAGTTAATAGATGTCAAGGTTTCCATTGTGTCATTTAGGATTTTTTAAAAAAAGATTTTATTTATTTATTTGACATAGATCACAAGTAGGTGGAGAGGCAGGCAGAGAGAGGAAGAAGCAGGTTCCCCACTGAGCAGAGAGCCCGATGCGGGGCTCGATCCCAGGACCCTGGGATCATGACCTGAGCCGAAGGTAGAGGCTTTAACCCACTGAGCCACCCAGGCACCCCTCATTTAAGAATTTTTATGTATCACCTCTCATTTTCAAGGCTACTAAGATAAGTTTTATGAACATTTACCTCAAAACCTTTCTTAAGCCATATTTTCAAATTTGGGAGTGCTAGTCAAGTTTTATCCTTAATTTATCCCCATTATCTTGTTTCTAAGTTAGAAAAAATTTTGTCACTGGAGAACTAGCTAATTATCATGAAAAGGAGGCAAAATTAACTGATGTTGTGGCTCTACTCTCAGTGCTTTTATTCCAGTTTATTCATTAATCACTCAGAAGCATCAAAATTCCCAAATAATCAAAATATAGCCTAGTGACAGGTTGGCTTCTAGCTCTGTCCTAGCTCTGTTGGCTGGGTCCCAAACCTTGACCTGGATTAAAATCACCTAAAGGACTTGCTAACATGGATGCTGTGCCCCATCTCCAGGGAGTTTTTAGCCTCAGGTGCTGGGTGGGGCCTGGCAGCCTCTATTTCTAGTTAGCTTGCAGGTAACAAAGATGTTCTCCTTGGACCATTTTGAGAACCACTGTTTTTGAGATATAAGGAAGGTATTTATCCTCTCTAGACCTCAGTTTACTCACTGTCAAAAGGAGTATTTGGAAGATTAAATGAAATGTCACTCAAGAACCTAATGTCATTCCTACACTGGGTGCTCTATAAATGGTAGCTGCTATTATAGTAACTCAAATTCAATTTTAGAACCTAAAACATGCAAGCTATTTGCCTTTATAAATATAGGTCTAAACCCTTTCTTTTACCTACATTCCTAAACTCCCTCATTTTAGACAAGGTATCAGTTCTACTTATAAAGGCTATGATTTCAAAATGAGAAGAGAAGCTGTTGACCCAGAGAAACCCACATCGAGGAGCCTATGGGCTTTAAGTAGTTAATATGTAAATATTTCTTATAAAGCTGTATTTGTTTGCACAGAGCTTGTTGTGTCTACAACTGGAGGGGAGGGTGGGTGGTTAGGAGAACTTTTCTTTACACTGAATAGCAGCAGGAAACTAGGGACCCCTACAAGCAAAACGATTATTTAAATCATGAAAACTTCTGAAATAATCCTTAATATCAGGATGAAAAATCTCAAGTTTACAGCCCCCGTTTCCCTCCCATTGAAAATAGTGCTGAAGGGGAAAGAGAGAGAAGGAAAAGCTGAGACTGACTGCGCTTATTGTGATTTCAAAGCAGCATTTCCTCTTCTAGTCTCCCCTCTCTTCAGAAGGGTCCAGACTCCAAATCAAGTAAAAAGAAGGTGAGAAAAAGGACAGAATTAGGAGCAGAGCTACGGCAGAAAGGGGATATCCTTAATTTCCTCCCTACCTCCAGGGCTAAGCTTTCCTTTTTCACCTGTGTGTCCAGTAAGCAGCTGGTTCTATTCTGCCTCTACTCCAGGGGAGGGGTAAAGGAGGTCAGCAGTCACAGCCAGCCTGGGCTCTCACATGGACAGCTGTAACAGCAGAGCCCACCAGGCACACTGCTGAGTCCCACAGCTTCTATATTTCCTGGGGGTAGAGGAGCCTTCCTTCCTGTGTGAAATTTCCACTCTAAGAACTTAGTATGGAGGGAAATGTCTGGCTTGGCACCAGAGCTTTGTAAACTTCTCATTTCTGATTTGGGACCAATAAGCTCCATTTTCTTTCTTTTTTTTTTTTTTTTTTTTTAAATATTTTATTTATTTGACAGATAGAGATCACAAGTAGGCAGAGAGAGAGAGAGAGAGAGGAGGAAGCAGGCTCCCTGCTGAGCAGTGAGCTCAATTGGGGGCTTGATCCCAGGACCCTGAGATCATGACCTGAGCTGAATGCAGAGGCTTAACCCACTGAGCCACCCAGGCACCCCAGCTCCATTTTCTGACCGGTTATCAACTTCTTACGTCAGGATGATGAAAATATAAACAAGAGAAGCCAACTTCTATTAAGTATTTATTATGTACCACTTTACTAATCTTCTTATGTGCATGAACCTATTTAATCTTTACAACAATGTTTTTAGGAAAATGGTATCATCATTCCCATTGTGTAGATAAGGAAACCAGGAACAGAAAGAGTAAGCAAGTTGCCTAAGGGCACAATGCTATCAATGGTGGAATCCAGAGAGCCCAAGATCTTAATCAGTCCACAAGTCATACAGTTCCATGATACTGATTAGGGGGCACGAATGGTTACAGTGAAAATACTTTGAGTACTGAAATCAGGACATGTGGGAAGAATACAACAGACTGTCCTAGAAATTCAGGGATGTATGAGAAGTCCAAAAAATACACAGCCTAGGGATGGTGGAGAAGACCTTTTGTGGGAAAAATGAGGACTTTTTTTTTTTTAAAGAGTCTATTTATTTGACAGGAAGAGAGAGATTGTGAGAGCATAATCAGGCAAGCTGGTGGAACAGTAGCGAGAAGGAGAAGCAGATTCCTCGCTGACCAGAGTCTGATGTGGGGCTCAGTCCCACTGAGCTGAAGGCAGACACTTAACCGACTGAGCTGCCCTGGGGCCTCAAAATGAGGAGTTTTGAGGCAGGGGGCTCAAAGTGACTCTGCTTCAGATCTTTTGTGGCCTTAGCATGTATTTTAATCTCTATGAATTTTGGATACCTAACCTGCAAAAATGGACTGATGTAAGGATTAAGGTGTCTAAATTCTTTATAAAGTGTTATAGAAAAACCAGTTTTTATTGTTTCACAGCATATTGGCAAGTTTCTAGATAGGAAGGCCTGAGAAAGTCACATAGGGGTAGAATCCCTTAGGACTCATGGCTCAGAGGGAAGATTAAGAGAAGGAACCAACAAAATGCTGTCGTGAATACTGGCTCCCTTTCCACAACAGAAGCACCTAATTCATTCATTTCATTATTTATAATCATGGCTATTTAGAGCTTGACCATGTGCTTCTCTACATCACAATAATATAGGGCTTCAAAGTAATATGGAATTTCAATACCCACTCCCTACCCCTCATGCCTCAAGGCCCATGCTGGGAGAATTTCTTCTAGATGAAGAGTGAGAATTCAGCCATTCTGTCAAGAGCACTATGAGGATGTTCCCAAGTTAATGTTTTCCAAAAGTGAGCTGACAGATCCAGGTACCTACCCACACCAGTGTTTACTAAGCACCTTACAGGGTTTTAGTCCCTGCATTATAAGATGCTGGAGATACAGGATGACCTCTGACCAAGGCCTTCATCCTGATTTCAGCTCTACCACTACAAACATGAGGCATTTGAGGAGTACATGATGATGATGACCATGACCCCCTCTTTATCTCACTCCAGAGCAAATTCCCAGGGTTCCCCAAACCCTCCCTGTTGAGATTTCTAAAACTAGCTTCTCTTGGAACATTGATTTCAGAGAACTGCACTGTATTTGAAGATTAATTTAGGAAGAGCTCACTTCTTAAAAATATTAGGCTTTCCTATTTTAATAGGATGGCTTAATAAGATGGCTCCCCATTAATTTAGCTCTTCTTCAAGATATACTGATTTTTAGTAAGTTAGATCTACGTTACGAGGTCACTATCTCATGGGATTTTTTTTTTTTAACAGAGCATATAAGAAACAATAATAATGAAATAGAAAAGAAACAAAATCCACTTCAGAAAAGCAGAAATTTCCCCCTATACCCCATCTCCTCCTCTAGGGGTCTCCATTCCACATTCTATTCAATGGAATCATCAAAATGTAAAGGATACTTACTCAAGGCTGTCTGGATATCCTTTTCTCCGTTTTTCACTTCTGTCAAAAATCCCTTCAAAAATTTGAGACCTCTAAAACAAAAAAGAGGAAGAAATATTTTCAAGGTTCACTTACACTGAATGGGTATAAAGAAATGGCAGACGTGTCTTCCTCAATAACTTGAATATAGCAGCAAACAGGTCAAGTCACATGGAAGTCTTTTCTGACTTTCTTCCCTGTCATTTCCTTTTAGTTTACTCTACACCCTTCTCATCTGATCTACCTAAACAGTGGTTTCCAAAAAGTGGTCCTCGACCAGTGGGAACTTGCTGGAAATGCTAGTTCTGGAGTCCCACTCCAGACTTACTGAGTCAGAAAGTCTGAGTCTGGAGTGGAGCAATCTGTATTCTTAAGAAAGCCCTTCAGGTGATCGGATGCTATCAAAGTTTGTGACCCACTGATTTAAAGAGAACCAGTCAATTCTATCATCCTTTAGGATTCCTATGTTACATATACTGTTAATATTAACGGTGTTCATTGGAAGGGAGGAAAAGAAAGAGTTGGTGTTCTATTCATCAGGCCTTCTAGAAAAGGTTACTGGGTTGGATCCTCCACTCAGAAGTATTCTTTGTATAACATAACACTTTTTTTGCTGGTAGCATTTCAACTGAGCTGGATTTCAACTGTGGCCCCACCCCAGCTGCCTCACCTCTTCAGCCACAAGAGGGCTTCTGTAGCTGAGTTCCTAACCTGGGCTACTTCAGCCTCCACTTCATGCAGCACTATCTTCTGGAGGGTGGTGAACTCTTCCTTGTTGGTTATATACTTCTGATTTACTTTCTGCAGGAAAAACAGGGAAACAATCTAAGTTAAAAATGCTAAAGCTATCAAGTAAATCAGTATAGTATTGAGATTGATAAGCTTGCCAACCAGGCTTTAAGAAATCAAAATAAATTCTCTATTACTTTTTTCCTTATTTTTCAAGGTAATGTGTTCTTGTTTGAGAATTTTTATGAGGCTTAAGCTAGAACTAAAGTCTCAAGGCTTTAAAATACTGTTTTTAAAGCATTTTTTTCTGCCTCAGAACTTTTCTCACAGCTGACCTATACTTTTCATCTTGACTATAAAACTCAACAATCACAAGTGTTTCTGAATGAGGTTTCATGCACTACTCCCTCCAAATGTATGGTCTCCATAGAGACATGCTAGTATATTCACCTTAATATTTCCAACAAGATCCATTTTAACAGGAGCAAACACCGTAGGGCCAAGTTTGTCTAGAAGAAAAGATTGAAAACATCTTTGAAAAAGCAATTTTCTTAAGTGGCAGATATATATATATATATATATATATATATGCATATATATATATATATTTCTTTTTTTTTTAAGATTTATTTATTTGTCAGAGAGAGAGCACGTAAGCTCAAGCAGAGTGGCAGGCAGAGGCAGAGAGAGAAGCAGGCTCCCTGCTGAGAAAGGAGCCCGATGCGGGACTCAATCCCAGGACCCTGGGATCATCACCTGAGCCAAAGGCAGCGGCTTAACCAACTGAGTGACCCAGGCGTCCCTAAGTGGCAAATATTTTTATAATAACAAAAAATTTAGCATGTTTCTCTCTCCAAAACTTTTTATTTTTAAATCATTTTCCAAACATAAGTTTCAAAGACTTCTAAGATACGGTCATCACAAAATACTAGATTTCAAAGAATCAGTATCAAAAAAAGAATGCAAACTATCTCATTATCTCATATCCTTTATACTGATTATATATCAAAATAATATTTTGTATATATTAGGTTATATAAAATGTATTATTGAAATTTAAAAAATAGTTTTATCTGCTTTGTTTTACTGTTTGATGGGCCTGCTAGAAAATTTAAATTCATATACGTGGTTCAAATATTTCTGTGGGACAAGAACAACTAAAAATACAGCAAAGCGGTAAAAAGCCAGAAGAGAAAAAATAATGGAATTCTAAACAATACTTGATTGATTAGGAAAAAAAGGCAGGGGGGAGGTAGGAACAAATATAGGTAGCTAAAAACCTAAAACAGGAAATAAAATAGAATAAAAAATAATTGATTAAATGGCTAGAATTTAAGAAAAATAAAAAAGGAACAAAGAACAGATAGGACAAATAGAAAATAAATAGCAAGATGGTAGAAACAAATAGCAAGATAACTGATGTAAATTCATTCAAACAATGTAATTCACTATATACAAAAGTACAGGAAAAAACCCCACAATTTCAATAATGCTGTATACATAAAAATGTATTTCATGAATTAACTCACTCATGATTATAAAAAACTAATCAAACACAAAAGTCAGCTGTGTCTGTATGCTATCAACAAACAATTGGAAAAATAAATATTCTTTACATAGCATCAAGAATCCTAAGATTTTAAAATGTATCCCTAACAAAAATTGTGTATGACCTCTGGTAGGGAAACAAAGGCAGAAGAAAAATTATTAAATTTCCTTACTACCTAGAGCCCACTGACAAGTCCTTGAAACAGGCTGAATGACAGTCCTCTAGGGACTCATCGGCCTCAGCCTCCATGTTAATACTTTGCTAAGGGCAAAAGGCAATCCTAGCCAGAATCTGCCCCCCACCTCACCCCACCACCCCACCCCACCCCAACAGGATCCTATAAGTCTATTTTAACAAATAAAATTTCCTTTGGAAACTTCCTTTATCTCTAACTCCCCAAGATCCATGTTGGCAATCATCCCCCAAGCATATGGCTCACCAATATACATCTGAGGGGTCTTATGGCTAAGGGTTTATTAGATGGTAATAAATGACATTTTCCCAAGAACAGCTAGCCCCTCAAGGTTCCGGAAATCTTGCTTCCAAAATTCGAGATTTACGCTATCCCTAACCCCCCCTCCTAGCTTGAAAGTATATAATGGGCCACTTTTCATGACCCCACTGCAGCTCTTTCTGCCCACAGGTTCTGTCTCTGTGCTTTAATAAAACCACCAAAGACATCTCAAGAATTCATTCTTAGGCATAGGCTTCAAACCCTAACATCTTTCCTACATCAATCTCTACACTAAGAACTATACAAAACACTGAAAATAAAGAAGATATAGGTAAATGGAGATACAGCATGCTTTGGGATTAGAAGACTCAAAATTGTTCAAGATGTAAACTTCCTCCTAATTGGTTTGCCGATTCAATATAATCTTAATCAAAATCCCAATTTTTTTTTAAAGATTTTATTTATTTATTTGACAGAGAGAGAGACTACAAGTAGGCAAAGAGGCAGGCAGAGAAAGAGAGAGGAGGAAGCAGGTTCCCCGCTGAGCAGAGAGCCCGATGTGGGACTCAATCCCAGGACCCTGAGATCATGACCCGAGCCAAAGGCAGAGACTTTAACCCACTGAGCCACCCAGGCACCCCAAAAATCCCAATAATTTTTAAGTAGAAATTGAAAAGCTAAAATTTATATGGACATGCAAAGGACCTACAACTGCCAAAATCTTGAAAAAGAACAACAAAATTGGAAGACTTACATTATCTGATTTTAAGCTTTTTTATAATGGCACAGTAAGTAAGACAATATAAGTATTACCATGAAAAAAATAAGCAGACCACTGGGACAGAAAACATAGTCCAGAAACAGACCCACACTAAAAGATCCACTGATTTTCAACAAAGCTGCCAAAATAATATAAAAGGGAAAATAATTTTTTTTTAAGAAATGGTTTCTGGGGGCGTCTACAATGGAATGCTTTTGAGAATATATAGTGACTGCTTACAACTCAATACAAAGAACACTACCCAACTTTAAAAAATGGGTTAAAGATTTGAAAAGACTTCACAATGAGGGAGATAGCAATGGCCGATAATTACATTAAGAAGTATTCAACATCATTAGTCATTGAGAAAGTGTAGAGACCAAGGTGGGCCACTTGAACATGAAGATTATTTTGAGTTAACAGCATTCAAATCCCAGCAGATTCAGGAAAAATTCTTTACCTTCCCTTTGACTGCTTAAATTTACATTGGAAAGGAAAGCCTGTCCCAGGAAGAATGCAATTAACAGATTCCTCTTTACTTAAGAAACTTATGCGCATAACGGGGCAGCCTTCATTTTCCAACCATTTCCTCTTATCTTCCTAATGGTTTTCCTCCCCTTTGTACCTCCACCCTCAGGCCCCTAACCCTTTCCTTTGGACAGGAAGTCATATAAGCCTCATGTTCCCTGTCTTTGTAATTTCATGTCTGTGTATGTATGGATTCTCTGTATGTATGGAATTAAATTTTATTTTCTCCTGTTATTCTGTCTCATGTCAATGTGATTCTTGGTCCAGCCAGAAGGACCTTGAGGACAGAGTAAATTTCTTCCTCCCTAACACAAGTTAAAACCACAATGATACCTCTAAACACTCAGAAGAATAGCCAGACCAAAAACCTCAATACCACCAAGTGTTAGTGAAGATGAGAAGCAACCAGAATACTGATACATTGCTGTTGGAACTGTATGACTGTGTAACCACTTTTTATAAAGTTAAACACATGAACCTAATGAATTGGCAATTCTACTCCTAGGTATTTACTCAAGATATGAAAAAATATGCCCACAGACACAAAAATACTCAGAGCAATTTCACTGGTAATAGCCCCAATAAGAAACTACCCAAATGTCCATTCATCAATGGAAGAATAAATAAACAAATTACATATTCACTTAATAGAATACTATTCTGCAATAAAAAGGAATGAACTATGGATACATGTAACAATAAGGATGAAAATATTACATTGAGAGAAAAAAACAGATGCAAAAGAGTAGATAGTATGATTCTCTTATATGAGACTTTAGAAAAGGCAAAACTAATCTATGGTGACAGAAATCAGTAAAATAGTTGCCTTGGGCTGGGTGATAGTCGCAGGTTGACTGGCACAGAGAATATTCTGGTGTGATGAAAACATTTTATATCTTCATAGGGATATGGATTACATAGGGGCGCATGTGTTTATCAAAAATTACTGAATCGGGACACCTGGGTGGCTCAGTTGGTTAAGCGGCTGCCTTTGGCTCAGGTCATGATTCCAGCGTCCTGGGATCGAGTCCCACATCGGGCTCCTTGCTCGGCAGGGAGCCTGCTTCTCCCTCTGCCTCTGCCTGCCACTCTGTCTGCCTGTGCTCGCTCGCTCTCTCTCCCTCTCTCTGACAAATAAATAAATTAAAAAAAAAATTACTGAATCATAATACTTAAGTTCTATGTAAGTTCTATCTCAATTTCAAAAAAAGATACGTAAAATTTAAAAAAAAATGAATTAAAAAAAGATGCATAGCTAAGTAGGTCATAAAACAAATTTGAACACATTAGTGATGCCTGGTTCTACTGACTCTATATTTGAACTTAAATTTATACATATAATTTTTAAGTCTTTGAAAAAATGTTTTAACGGTATCATTATACTAATGGATTTGAAGGTCTGTTCCGCAACTATTTTTTTTTAAATATAATTTCTCGAAAACAAAATTCCCTTTTTTCCTTATACTACTCTGTGGCCAATACTTAATCATTGGTAGTAATAAAAAGCAAATATGCAATAATGCTCAAAGCCAAACAGTTTTAGCTACATGTGGCTAGTGATATGGAGAGGTAGCCAAGAAGGGTCATTTCACTCTACATATAGTTCAGGATATTTCTGCTACAAAATAACAGCAGTGGGACAGATTCTACAGACTAATGAATTTAAGACAAATGCAGTAATCTTACCTAATACTGGAACCACAGCATAACATGACTCCAAGAATGCTTCTGTGGGAATGCCACTGTCTTCCAGAAGTTCAATGTCACTAAAGCTAAACAATTTGGTGATACAAAAGGAGAAAGATTGAAAATATAACATTAACACTCTCTGCAGTTCAGAGGTAGTCATGAAAACAGTTGCCCCTCTGGAGAGCAAGTCGTTTGGCCTGATTTCAGTGATCGTTCTTCTACGATTATATGGTCCAATAAAATCATTTTCCAGAGATAATCTACCAAAGCAAGCTAAAATGTGTTCAGGATATAGTCTCACAATCCAATTCCTCACTGTTTCAGAAAGGTAAAGCAGATACTAACCACTGTTCTGTTAGACTATGCCATCACCTGAGAGGAACACCACACTGATTTTCTAGAAGGGAAGCTGGTATCCAATTGTCACTGATTTTAGAAAGTATCAAATACCTGGTATTCATGGTACTAAAAAAAGTTGGGATGATTTCTTGGCCTTCTTCCCAGTGGGATTCCGGAGAGCTACTGGAGGAGTTTGATGCAGGCTGTGCTGAGCTGCTATCATGATTTGCCAGGCTGTCCTTTCCTTCTTCCTTCATGATCTCACCTTGGACTGCACACAGAAAATACCTTTTACTAAACTATTATTTATATATTATAAAATTAATATATATTACTTGTTGGATATTTCTAAAACACAGAAAAGCTTACAGAAATAAAAATTAGTGAAATACTATATACACACACAAACAAAATTGGGTTTAAATATATATAGGTTTGTGTCCTGATTGTTTTCACTCAACAGTTTATCAGGAATATTCTCATTATCATTCAATACTTTTAAAATGTGATTTTAATGACCATATATATTGCATCAAGCTCATGTGGAGGGCACTTAGGTGGTTTCTAAAATTTTAGTGTTATATAGTCGATCCTCATTATCAGCATACTGTGTATTTGTGAATTTGCCTTCTCATGATATTTTATTTGTAATCCTAAAAATCAATGCTTGTGGCATGTTTGCAGTCATTTCTAGACATGTGTAGATGGTGAACATTTGAGTCGCCTGACATACATGCTTCCAGCTAAGGTCAAACAAGGTAACAATCTGCCTTCTTGCTTGGTTCTTATAATATACACAACTGTGTTTATGTAGGGTCATGCTTTGTGCATTTTGTTACTGATTTTGCTATTAACAGGTGCCTTTAAGTGTAGTGCTTTCTAATGTTTCTTTTTTTTTTAAGATTTTATTTATTGACAGAGAGAGACAGAGAGAGGGAACACAAGCAGGGGGAGTGGGAGAGGGAGAAGCAGGCTTCCTGCCGAGATGTGGGGCTCAACCCCAGGACCCTGGGATCATGACCTGAGCCAAAGGCAGAGGCTTAATGACTGAGCCACACAGGTATCCCATGTCTACTCTTCCTAAGTGTAAGAAGGCTGTGATGTGCCTTATACAGAAAATACATGTGTCAGGTATACTTCATTCAGGCACGAGTTATAGTACCGTTGGCCACGGGATCAATGTTAATGAACCAACAATACATATTAAATAAAGTGTCTTTAAAGAGAAACACACATAAAACAAGTCTATATACTGATAAGTCGACCAAACTGTGAACAGTGTGGGGGTATAGCTCAGTGGTAGAGTATCTGACTGCAAATTGTGAACAGCGGTTTGTAGGAACCAAACTCTGTTTTTCCCCTAGAAGCAATGGTTCAGTATTTGCTAATTCAGTGTCTGTAGTAACTTTATAGAACACAATCATGAATAATGAGAATCAATTGTAATGTCATGAAGAATATCCCTGTCCACAGATATTTGTCCTTAACTTGACTATTCCCCAGAGACAAATTCCTAGAAGATTATTGGTCAAATAACAGTACTGTTTCCACAGAAATTCTCCTATCTTTATTATTTACTCAAGGGATAAGACTCCTTGCCTCAGATTAATAGCTATGAAATGCATCTTCTTTCCCCACAACTCATATGGAAAAAACAGGGTCTTTTATTTCAAGAAACTTATTTAAAATTTTATTTTCAAAATATTTATTAAACACTTAAACATAAATAAAAGCTCTACTATGGTTGTCTTGGACTGACCTGAAGCTGGTTTTAGTGGTTAGAGCCAATGGAATTAACAAATTGGAAAGGGTGGCATTTTCAACCACAAGCTATTACCTGAAATGTGGGACTCTGGCCTGATGGACAGAGAAGGCTGGGTGAAAACCTGATGGGTGGCTGGTGAATTCTGCCATCCTCTGGCCTCACTAGAAACCAGCAGAGCAACCTAAACTGACACACCTTTATACTCTGTTAAGTCTGACATCATAGTTTACGTTCAAAGGATCTTGAGACTTAGAGTAGAAGGCCAGTGAAGTGCTCATATTTTCTACAAAGTCAGCACAGACAGCTGTTGCTCACTGCAGCCCACAGACATCACAGATAAGAACAGTGAGTGGGAAAAACCCTCCTCATTCTGCCTTTTCAACACTAGGTTGGATGGGATGGCACAACGTGGTCAAGTGACCTGTGTTATCAAGCTAATGTCTGCCTTAGGATCTACTAGTATACTCTCTTGAGGCCAATCCCTGCCAAGTGTCACATCATGGATAACCAATCAAGCTCCCAAGATCAATGGTTTGAGTTTAATTGCTCGCTTCAGACCTCACTTCTGTTTTTACCTGTTATATTATCATCTGTATTTTCTTCACTTGATAGGCTGCAATCTATCTCTGCAGGTTTTAAATATAAGGAGCTTTTATTTTTCATTAGGATTTCTTCATCAGCATTTATTTCCATATGTAAAGATCCATTTTCACAACTGTTCAACTCCATTTGCCTGAAAATTTTTTATAAGGAGAAAAACCAAAAAGTCCAATTATTTCATCTTACATAGATTGCCTACGTAGAGCTTACTCTGAGAAAGGCTGGAGGGGTTCACAAGCATCAACTCCTTTTAAGAGTGATTAAAACCCAGTATCATTGCATCAGTCAAACCTCTCAGCCTTCTGCCTCCCAGATATATCTGTCTATGGTGAGAGCAGGCCCGTCTCCCAACTGAGATTCTGCAATCAAAGAGCCATTCCTGGCTTCTCATGGACCCTCAGGTGACTCAGACTTCCTTCCCCCCACCAGCAACAGGAAATAGTCATTGACAGTTCTTTGGTTTTCAATCAGCTTTCTACATGGACACATTTAACACTTTTCTCACTTTCCTCAGCTTCTCCCTGGGAAGTTTTTCTCTCTCTTCAGCTCTCAAACTCACTAGCCACTCCTATGTGTTTACCTATCAGTTAACTGTCTAGAAGCTACATGCTGTGGTCAGGGGAGAATACTCCCCGCCAAGTATGTCTGACAGAAAAAGCCCGGGAGGACACAGAATACCTCCTGAGGATCTGTTGCTCTTCAGGGTAACAGAAAAGGGTTTTTTAACATGCAAGTGGAGCAGCTAACTCTGTTGAAGAAACAATCATAACATCGTATAAGTGATTAGATCCAACCAAATTAGAACAAAAATATTTTCGCCTAGTAAAAACAAAGGGAAGGGATCCACGCTCTATGGTGACTCCAGGAAAAGCATTTTTCCCCTAAAGAAATGCCATATTTCAACTTACCAATTAAAAATGTAGGTGTTAAAAAAAATTACAAATAAAAATGTCATTTGAAACATTAAAAAAAATGTAGGTGTTTATTAAGGGAATATCATGAGAAAAAAGTCTACAATTTTTTCTAGTAGAAATATTTAGAACAAGGTAAAAATGTTAACCAAACTGGAACAATCCTTATACTAAAGCAAACAATAATATACAAAGAGAGTTGAAACGTTAAATAATAATTTGAAAGGACAAATATATGGAATATGTCAAAATCTAGGAATGGTTATATAAAATAATAACTGAATAAAGACCCTAAATAATAGGACCACAACTATGTAAATGTGTACTTTTTTCTAAAACCGAAGGAGCAATTAGAGGAAGAACTAGTTTAGATTTTGATATTGTTGTTGTTCTTTTTTAAACTGTAAGGCTACCTAACATTTTTATTTTTAAATAAAACAAAATAGTACTGTCTTTTCTGGATAAAAGCACATTTAAGTTGATGTCCGGCTCCTCCACAAAAGAAGAGGTCCCAACCCTCAGCACACTAGAGCAATTAAAAGTCACTACAGTGGTGGGCAGGCCCATCCATACCTGGGGGAAAATGCAAACATCTTCCCAGGTAGTCTGTGCTGAGTGAAAGGTCTGCATTGCTTCAAGATCACCCCTAAGAGGAAAATCAGATACTGTTTCCTTCTGGTATTATCTCAAATCATGATCAAAATATTTTTTTAAAACAAACAATAAAAAATTATTTGTTTTTAGAAAGAAGAAAAACCAAAAGAGTTACTGTACCTTTCCAATGAATTATGAATCGGTATAATAGGATGTTTCATCTTTAAAAGAAGAAAAAAAAAAAAGAAAGCTTCATGTTAAACTTCCAACAGAGCATATTTAGAGTTTCATCATATATCAAAGTGGTAAATATGACCATAACATAACTGCCCGACTCAACAGGAACGATTTCTCCCAAAAGAAGGGAGTCATTAATCTCAACCAGTCCTTTGTATTTTTTCCAATAAGTGTACCCACATTTCTAAGGAAAAGGAAGATGGCTCTTCTGAATGATCTAATTGCTATAGCCAAACCCCTGGTGGTTGGCTTTCTCATAATTTTAGTTATATCCATTAAAGATTATGATGCATTGTCTCAAACACTAAAAGTATAAACAGTATGGAGGTTCCTACCCTTAAGGTAATTTCAATAAGAATAACCCTAAAATAGGGGTATGCATAGAGGTGTTCCTAGCCCAACTTAGGGATTGGGGTGGGGGGGGGAATTAAATACTGAAGGATGGGGAAGTGCTAACGAGGGGAAGATAAATGAGAACAGCATGCTTGGCACTGGGAAATGGTGTGAAGATGTCAGGGGAGCTATATCCAGTTAGTATGTTCAGCCAGGTAATGACAGAGTAAGAGGCTGGGGGTCTGGAAGTTTTGACATTAACCTTTGGCAATGAGGGAGGCACTGAGAGGCTTAGGTAAAGTGGTCCAGTTTATACTTCATGAACAGAAATACCACTGGCTGCCTAGAAGGGTTAGGCTGAAAGTAACTAGTTAGAAGGTCACAAATCTTGGCAAGATTCACTGGACAAGGAGGATGAAAAGAGACTAGCGACACTGAAGACAGGTTTAGGTGATAAAACTGCTAAAAATTAATGGATATGGAGGATTGAGGGCAGAAATATGTAAGTGGACATCAAGGGAAGGTCACTAAAAAAATGTCTTTCTCAATCACCAAAGAGTGATGATTAACATGGTTCATTACATCACTTTTTAACTTCTAAGCTTTTCATTATGTCCTGCTGCTGCCAAGCTGAGCTGGCTTTACCTTGTTGGATTTGAGCACGGCCAGCTGTGGTGAACCTGGGGGAGTGCGGTAGAGGAGCTCAGAGGTGAAGGCTGCGTTTGCTATCTGCATGCATTCTTCCAAAGTCTTCAGAAAAGTATTGCAGGTTGATTTCAGCAGAGTTCCCACATCGATTCCTTCCTACAAAACAAGAGAGGAAGACTCCTTTACCCTGCCAAAAAAGAAAGAGCCCAATGGTGGAATATCCGTAGAGGTTTTTAGCCACAATGTAGTAATAATGTACCCAGCTATTTTGCTGGACAAATACGTACATCATTTACAAAAGGAAAATATTGAGTCCACTTTATCTACTAACATGAAACAGGGCATCACATGGACCAAAGATCAGTGGAATCAATGGAAAAATGTCTCCCATTGCCTGAGTAAAAATGAGGTTCTAGAATAGAAGAATTAGAAACCATAAATCATTCATTATTTACTTTCAGAATGGGTTTCTGGCTTTTGGTACAGATGACTTAAAGAGCTTTTAGCAACTGGAATTCTTTTTGAGTATTAATCACGTTTTCTCCCATTATTTTACTTGTTCAGGGTGTTTTTCCTCTGAATATTGATAATAAGTTGTTCAGGAAACTGAGGCCACACCCTGACTACAGAGTACAGTAAACACATCTTAATGGTATAAATGAAACAAGACTGGGCTCAAGATGGAGTTGTTCATGCTAAGCCTCACATCAGCAAACAGTATGGAGGTTCCTCAAAAAGTTGAAAATAGAACTACCCTACGACCCAGCAATTATACTATTGGGTATTTACTCTAAAGATACAAATGTACTGACCTGAAGGGGCACGTGGACCCGAATGTTCGTAGCAACAATGTCCACAATAGCCAAACTATGGAAAGAACCTAGATGTCCATCAACAGAAGAATAAAGAAGATGTAGTATGTATGTGTGTGTGTGTGTGTGTACACACACACATATACATACAATGGAATACTATGCAGCCATCAAAAAATGAAATATTGCCATCTGCAATGACATGGATGGAACTAGAGAGTATTTATGCTAAGTGAAATAAGTCAATCAGAGAGAGACAATTATCATATGATCTCACTGATATGAGGAATTTGAGAAACAAGACAGAGGATCATAGGGGAAAGGAGGGAAAAATGAGACAAGATGAAACCAGAGAAGGAGATGAACCATAAGAGATTCTTAATCTCAAGAAACAAACTGAGGGTTGCTGGGGTGTTGTGGGGAGGGGATGAGGTGGTTGGGTTATGGACACTGGGGAGGGTATGTGCTATGGTGAGTGCTGTGAGTTGTGTAAGACTGATGATTCACAGACCCGTACCCCTGAAGCAAATAATACATTATATGTTAATTTAAAAAATTTGCTATGTTCCCATTTTCCCTTCCCCGTTAGGCCAGGGCTCTACTGTAATATGACTGACATGGGGGGCTAATTTTCGGAGTGGGGGAAGTTGGTGAGGGAGCTCTCCTGCCCACTGCAGGATGTGAAGCAGCATCCTGGCCTCCCTACATTAGATGCCAATAGCACTCCTTCAGTCGTGTTGACCAAAAATAGGTCTCCAAATGCTGCAAATGTCTCCTAAGGGGCAAAACTGCTCTGGGCTGAGAATCACTGTTCTGAACTGTAAGCATCCCAAGAGCGGGACTGAAAGGTTTTTTTGGTATCCCTTTCCTCCTGCCTCCCACCACAACAACAGGCAGTTGTGTACAAGAATGACTAAGAAAGCCCAAAAGGAAGTGAATGAAAGTGAGTTAAATCACCTTTACAAGAAAATCTGGAAGCATATATATCATTAGCAGCATAATATTCTTCTACTAAAACCATTAACAAGAATCATTTTGTAGGCATTGTTGTTCAGATTATAACTACTCTGAGAGTAGAGAAAGACCTCCCTGGGTAGTATGAACCATTCAACACACAGCCTAACACCAGATAGATCTTTTAATACATTAGGATGAGTAAATGACAACTTTATAAATAAACATTAAAAACTGTAATCCTTACTGACAATGGACAGAAAAAAAAGCTGTGTCTCCATCTTTGAAAGCTCTAGTCTATACTAAAGCACAGTTACTATGTCACCAATAAAACCCTGTTACAGGGGTGCCTGGCTGGCTTAGTCCATAGAGCCTGCAATTCTTTCTTTCTTTTTTTTTTTTTTAATTTTATTTATTTATTTGACAGACAGAGATCACAAGTAGGCAGAGAGGCAGGCAGAGAGAGAGGAGGAAGCAGGCTCCCTGCTGAGCAGAGAGCCCGATGCGGGGCTCCATCCCAGGACCCTGGGTTCATGACCTGAGCCGAAGGCAGAGGCTTTAACCCACTGAGCCACCCAGGTGCCCCGAGCATGCAATTCTTGATCTCTGGGTGGTGAGTTCAAGCTCCATGTTGGGTGTAGAACTTACTTAAAAAAATAAAATAAAATAAAATCTTGTTAGTCTCATCAAAGATGACAGGTACACATTATTGATAGACATGATGTTGGTATGTTGGTATGTTAGTAGCCACACCTATAGAAGTAGCTGTGCTAGACAGGTAAGGCTGTATTTATAAAGTGATGCAAAGTGGGGAAAAACATATTTTAGTACATCAGCTAGGCTAGTGGCACCAATGCTAAAGGTTCCGAATGTTACCAACTAATTAATCCTGAATTCATTCCATGAAGGAAAAGTATATGCTTCCGTACGCTGAAATGCACACATTTCTTTTCTTTGTTGAATTCTGTTACTTTTTTCCTCCAAAAATAGTAAGTTCTAAAATAGTCAAGGACTGTGTGAGAATAATCAATACCTGTAAGCAACATCTGGTGCTACTTTTCCTGTCACTAAGACAAGTAGTATTTTACCTCAGAATTGGACACACCAGTTGTGGTCACTTCTTTTGTTTTATCCACTTGCTGAACAAGGAGGTCACAGTACAGTCTTAGTTCCGACATTTTGGTTTTCAAGTTTTCAGTGTTTTCAGCAAACTCTAAATAACAAAATGATGATAATATAGTTATCAGGATGAATAAGTAACTGACTAGTGAGCATACCACAGAGTGGAAGATATAACCTGTATGTAAAGTCAGATGTTTATGGTATGGGTTACAGATAAGATAAATATGAAGATAATGGGGGCAAGAAAAACAGAAAAAGGAGATGTCTGGTCTTTTGTAATCTATATTATTTCTTGGACCAACACACTGAATGATCACCAGCATAGGAAGAAGGATACAGCATACTTTTCAAACCCTCATGTCAGAACTGGGAGCAGAGTTAAGGGTTCATCTACTGCACAGTTTTCACTATCTGTAAAATGGGGTCACAGCTATCTACCTGTTAATAGTACCTAAAACTGGGAAACTGCTCTGTAACATGCAATTATCACTAATAAGATGGCTCGTTGATTCACAGAACTGGCCCAGCATGCCACCCATCAAGACTAACGACGCCGTCAGTGCACCTGCTGCTCCCTCATTAGCACAGAGCTCCAGCTACTCCAGCGCTGAGGGCTCAGCTAGGCATTATCACTTCTGTTTTTTTCCCCATGAAAAAGCTACACGTTACAACCTGATCTGAGTCAAAGCTGACAGTGTCTAGAATATGCTCCCAATTTAGCATTAAAAAACAACCAAGGAAGAGGCCATTTTCCTGTGTCTACTTGAAGAGTTAAACACATCTACCACACCTGTCATGAGAAAGAGGCCCCTGTCTCCTGCCAATCTCTTTGGGGATGGAGGCTGGGAAGGTGACGCTAGGGCTCAGACAGTAAGCCCTGACCACCCCCAGCCCCATCCACACAGAATGTTGTACCAGGGTTCCCAGGAGACCTAATGATGTTGAGTTAATGAGCATTAAGCAGTAGCAACCTAACAATTAAGTATCCATCCCACCTCAGGGAAGGGGTGGGGAGTGGGGTGTTACTGCAGAAAGTACCCTGCTTGGAGGCTTGTTTACCAAAGATCAACTTTGTGCCAGACTGGGTACTAAACAGGTTCATATCATTACTAATCCTCAACCCTGGTTATTACCTCTTTTTAAAATATGAGGAAGCTGAGGATTAGATAAAGTAACCTACGCCAAGGACAAAAAGCCAGTAACTTACAAAGCCATGATTTGAATCCAGTTGTGTCTGGCTCCAAAGCCTGTGCTCTCTCTAGTATGATGTGCTAAGAGAGAAGAGTCTGATACAACCTGTGGTTTAAATTCCAGAAGTATATGGCATGTGCAAGATACAAAAAGCTGGCTACGTGGTCAGAAGCAAGATAACAAATATGAGAACCCAGAGATGCCAGAGGAGATTCCCAAGGTTTCCAGATCAGAGGACAATCGATACTTACCTTTTTCCTTCTGGGTCCTACTGTCAGTCAGGCAAGCCTTGGCTGACCCCAGGGCTACCAGCCACCGCTGTCTCTCGGCCACACTTCTGGCCTTCAGGTAGAAATACTGCTCCCCAGGAATTATCAGGTCCATGCGTGTATTATCTACAGAATGAACTGGGAGCAAGGCAGAGGGAGGTCAGAAACCTAGAAGAGCCCTATCTGGGTAGCCTCCACCCTACCCAAATTCTTGAGCTCAACTGGTACAAGTCATTCTAGCTAGCCCTTACCACCTCCCCTAGTTTATTTATCTCTTTTTTTTTTTTTTTAAAGATTTTTATTTATTTATTTGACAGACAGAGATCACAAGTAGGCACAGAGGCAGGCAGAGAGAGACAGAGATGGGGGGAAGCAGGTTCACCTCTGAGCAGAAAGCCCGGTGCGGGGCTCGATCCCAGGACCCCGGGATCATGACCTGAGCCAACGGCAGAGGCTTTAACCCACTGACCCACCCAGGCGCCCCTATTTATCTCTTCTTTGATGCCTCTGCTGATGAAGAGGAAAAGCCCTGGCTGGCTCCAACATATCACCAAGACTTAAAAAGAAGCACTCAATTCTCCTTATCAGAATAGAGATAGAATCTCTCTTTCGGCTTGTGTGTATAAAGTAATAGCACTCTGAGGCCAAAAAGGCTTGCATGCCAGCAAGTAAGAGTGTGCCTCTGTATCTTCTTGGGTTTACTGGAAAGCAATCAAGAACACAATTATTTTTCCTTTTCTACTGTCCTTCACAAGTTGGAACAAAAGTGTGAGACCTTTGGGAGAAGAAATAAGCAAACCACACTCTCCTTCACCTTCCATCTGGCTGCAAAATACCCTTCTCATCTGTTTCTCTTCTAATCTGTTTCAGAGCCACATCTTCTCAGCATGGCTCAAGATGTCTGCAAACCGAGAGGTAAAGGCTATTTGCAGGTCTTTATCTGTTTGCTTGTTTTAAGTATGTAGCAGTGATGAGAAGGTGTGTGTGTGTGTGTGTGCGTCCTGATCTAAACATAGAAGCATTTGACGCTGCAGTAAAAAAACTTAACTAAGCTTTGCACATAGTTGCTAGCTTTAGGTGAGCAAGTGATTAAAAAATGAGCACGAAATATGTGGTGAAGCACATTGCTCTCATTTATTTTGAGTACTTATTCAACAACCTCCTTGTAAAAACTGGCTGCAGTTTTAGGTCTTATTTGTAAGTCTTTCTTTGGGACATAACACTATGTATCTTTGTACCATAAGAACGTCAGAGAGAGACACGCAGAGGCCAGTGATTTTTTATTTTATGGGAGAAAGGAAAAGAAAACCTACAAATGTCTTGGTTTCTCACCTTGAATTTCACAGACCGCCATTTGGATGCTCCCTTTGCAACCTTTCCAGGCATCTTCAGGAGAATCATAGTAGGATAATATCCCCCCACAGAGAAGGAACCATCGAGGCTGCCAACCTGCAAATAGAAGCAAGAGCCCAGTCTCAGTTACTGCCTACCTGGGAAGTGCCTCCCAGGACACAACAATGGGACCTGACAAAGGAGTCTGGGTCCCAGCTCCTCCAAGGAGCTTAAATTCCAGAGGAAAGTCTAAGGGAAAGAAGTAGCTTAGTAAATACCTGTATGCATGATCCCATTTTTTAAATTAAAAACAAACACCCACAGGGGCATATATTTTTAGTCACATAATATATAGTAGAAGTGTTCAAGGATCAGGAACATAGTGATGATTCTCTAGTTAACAGGATTACTGATGATTTTTATTTCCTTTACCTTTAATATGGTACTAGTAATCACCAGTTTTTAATTTTTTTAAGATAAAAGATTATTGCTTCCTGACATTTCCTGACATATTCCTGACATTGTTATCACACTCTTGCTCTCCTCTCCTCTGGTTACGAAAAAGTAACCCCTCCCCCCAAAAAAAGAAAAAAGAAAAAAAGAAAAATTAACCCAAACTTAGAAATGAGGCAGAACAGTACTCTGAAAGAGGACTTCAACCACCTCCATTTTGACCTTAGTCTCTGCTTCCTGATTAAGTTCTTCTCCCCGCTTACCTCTTAACATAGGCAAAGAATTCCCTGATAGGAACTGAAACTACTCCCTCAAGCATCGAAACCACTGCCCTGACTTCAGCAAGACCCTGCACAATTCACCCCAAGACAGTGATTGACCTGACCTTTACTGCCCGGCGTACAGACCCACTGACATTTGTCCCACATTTTCCTTATCTAAACCCAGGAGTGAATTGTGTAAGACTGATGAATCACAGACCTGTACCCATGAAACCAATAATATATGTTAATAAAAATAAATACATTTAAAAAATAAACAAATAAACTCGGGAGTACTTTTAGCACTTTGGAGACTGTCCTAGAGATGTCAGTCTGCTGACTTGTTGGTGTTGGTCTCACTGAAATACATTATTTTCTTGTTTCACCACCACTCAGTCTCTCTGTCTTTGGAACCTGTCAGCAGCGAGCGGCTGAAGCTGGTTTGTGTGGGCTCCCCACTGAGTCAGGGACTCTTGCACTGTGCCCCGGCTACAGCCCTTTCAATGTCACAGAGTTACAGAGAGCTAATAAGCCTGTGTTTAGGGGCATACGAGCCCTAGGAGAAGATAACTTTGACTTACTACTTAGTATTGATCCACTGAAATGAAATAATCTTAAAACATCCAAGGGCCTAACTACTTGTACTTTGGAGAACTTCAGGGGACAAACCATATTCAGTTGAAATATACATCTTATCTAGTGCTCTTAGCCAATCTATATTCTAGACACACCAAACTTATTTTCTGTATTCTTGCTTCTGGGCTACTGCCTGAGCTGGATCTTCTTTTCTAAAATGTCATCTCTGGGCGCCTGGGTGGCTCAGTGGGTTAAAGCCTCTGCCTTCGGCTCAGGTCATGATCCCAGGGTCCTGGCATCCAGCCCCGCATTGGGCTCTCTGCTCCGCCGGGAGCCTGCTTCCTCGCCTCTGCCTGCCTCTCTGCCTGCTTGTCATTTCTCTCTGTCAAATAAATAAAAAAAATAAATAAAATGTCATCTCTGACTATTTCTGCATAAGCCTTGTCACAGTCCTCAGTCAGATATATATTTTTCTTTCTCAGAAATGCTATAGCCCTTTAGGAATACATTTTTCTGATGAGACTCTTCTGTGGCTGAGGCAGACAGAGAGGAGGCCTGTAGGAGCTTTGAGCACAACCCTAGGGGCTGCTTAGGTACAGATATCTGATGCCTGATTCACACATATAAAGAGGCTTAAGACCCAAGAAGAGCTGTGCTTCAGTCCGGGTCAGAGGGCAGGGAAAGACCAAAGTCCCAGGGTCAGAAGGCAGGGAAAGACCAAAGTCCCAGGGTTAGAAGGCAGGGAAAGACCAAAGTCCCACGGCAGTCAGGCAGGAGGAGTTTCCTCTTTCTTAGCCTTTTTATTCTGTATAAGTCTTTGACTGATTGGATGAGACCCACTCATATCAGGAAAGGCAATCTACCAATTCAAATGCCAACCCCATCCAGAAATACCCTCATAGACACAACCAGAAAGATGTCTGGCCAAATGTCTAGGCACCCCAGGGCGCAGGCAAACTGACACAGAAAATTAATCACACACCATCAATTTTAAGACATACCATTATTTTATGTAACGCAAGAAAAAAATAACCTGCCCATTAAGCAATGACATGGTGCTGATTCTAAGATGCTTCTCAACTTCAGTTGTTAAAATGTGAAAAAATATCTACAAATTGAAAAAATGTGGCCCTAAACTAGGTTTATCTTACAGTAATCTGAAAAAAAGTTAAACAGCCCCCCCCCACACACACACACATGAGAAGCACAGCTGCAGTTAAGTCTTGAAAGTAGCTGGTAAACTGTAATAGCAACTGAAACACCACCTTCCCTGTAATAGGTTCTACATTTACCTAGAAGTTATAATTATACCAGGGGAAGTTCTACATATCATTATTTTATCCTATAGTTTGTAACTATAAAAACCATGACCAGGAATAACTTTTCTTTAAAGCATAAAGTTACTGGATTTTTCAGAAGGCACATTAAGAGACCACAGAGGTCTCATTCCCATTATATGAAATTTACAGGCAGAGCAATGGAGAGTCTGGAGTGGGACTGGGACACGCAGATACAGGTCACTAATAACTGTATGAGAAAAGAGGCAAGAATGAAGAGGCCATCAATCCATTTCCTGTTTTAAATTAATTTGCAGTTACCTTGACTGATGTGATAGTTAATTTTATGTGTCAACTTGGTGGGCTGAGGGGTGCCCAGGCAGCTGATAAAATGCTGTTTCTGGTTCTGTGAGGGTGCCAGTGGCAGAGATTAGCATTTGAATCAGTAGACTGTGTAAAGACTGCCCTCACCATTGCAGGTGGGCACCATCCAAGCAAGCCACCGAGGGCCTGAGTAGAACAAAAGGCAGAAGAATGGAGAATTTGTTCTCTCTTTGAGCTGAGACATCCATCTTCTCCTGCCTTAGGACACTGGTGCTCCTGGTTCTCTGGATTATAGACCCAGATCAGGATTTATACCATCCACTGCTCCAATTCTCAGGCCCTTGAACTCACACCGAATTTGCATCACCAGCTTTCCTAGTTCTCCAGCCTGCCTAGAGCAGATCATGGGACTTCTCATCCGTAACTGCAAGAGCTCCTCTGATAAAACCCTTCATGTATAATATATACATACATACAATTCTGTATACAATTCTGTATACTATTGTATATGTATACAATTCTGTATACTATTGGATCTGTTTTTCTAGAAAACCCTCACTAACACACTTCGAAAGGATAAAATATTCAAGGTAACAAAAGAGCAGATGAAAACTGTGGGTGTAACCTGTCCCTGCTCTCTTAGAGTAGTGATCAATCTTCCTGTCCAACCCCCACTGCTTTTTTAAGCCATTCTCTATTGGAGATGGAATGTGGTATCAGCCAAACCCCCAACTTGGAAGAATTAGACAAGAAACTTCAATGAGCAGAGAAAAGTTTTAGCTTATATAAGCTACCCCTGCCAGGGATGGGGTAGGGGAATAAAAGTACTTAAATGCCAATTTCACACACTTCACATTATCCTGGATTATTTCACTACAGAAGGCATAGTGGATATTTATTTTTGGCAACCGCCACATTTCTGTTACTGAAAATCTCCTTTTCCATACTCTATCCACGTAGTTGGGTGGGGCTGACCAAGCTCCAGGGGGGACATGTGATTCAGGCTTAAATGGCACTTCACATCCCCTGTGCTCAATGACACACTCCTCAACAGTCAAGTGAACCAAAGATAAACTTGGGACTATTGCTGGGTCTGGACAAAGGCAGAAAGAAATGGAGACTCTCTTTTTTCTTTGGTCTTGAAGATGTTTGCCTGGAGCTGCCAGCAGTCATTCTGCCATCACCCAAGACCTAAACATGATTCACACATGAAGGGAATCGGTGAAGGAGGATTTGAGGGAAGCAGGGAAAGGATGCAAATCTGGACTGACATTCACAATAAGGCCATGTTATAACTATAGATAGGATATCCACTTAACTTTTCAGTTAAGTGAGATTTAAAAAAAAAGTGAGCCAATAAATATCTTTTTTTTCCCCTTCAAGTCTGAGTTGTTTTTTTTCCCTAAATAAAAATTATTAAATATCACATGTTCAACTTCACTAAATGTAGAAAAAGCAAAAGCACCTGACAATATCTAACACCCTTTCATAACAAAAACTCTGAACCAACTAGAACTTCTGGGAACATCTTCATCCTGATAAAGCCTCCCCGCAAAAAACTCCCCAAAAGCAAAACCCCAAACTAAAGTCAATCATACTTAATGACAAAAGACTGGATGCTTTTCCTGAGACAACATATGGATATTTCCTCTCGCCACTTCTATTCAACATTATTGGAGGTTCTAGCCAGGGCAGTTAGGGTTCAAAATGAAATAAAAGCAATTCAGACTGGAAAGGAAGAAGCAAATCCACCTCTATTTGCAGACACTCTTGTATATTTCAAAACAAAACAAAGCGTAAACCCAAGGAGTCCAATAAAAAGGCTATTAAAATAAGTTTAGCAAGGATGCAAGACAGAAGACCACTATACAGGTATCAATTGTATTTGTATACAGTTGCAATGAACTGAAAATGAAAGTAGGTCCTTTTATATAAAACATCAAAGAGAAAAAGATACCCAGGAATAAATTCAACAAAAGAAGTATAAAACTTATACTCTAAAAAATTTAAAACACCATTCAAAGAAATTGAAAATCTGAACATCATTATTCCCAAACTGTTACCAGCTTGTTCTTTTCTCACATAGTGCAATGTCTGTCTATACTTAATTGACAGCAACTGTTTGCAAAATTCACTTTTTTCAGCTCAACGAATTGTTGAACAATATGTATTTTTTCAAAGAGCATAATTTTCTTGATAAAAATGTACATATATTTGGATCTAAAATAGATAGCTCATGTTAATTTATACTATATTTTCTTCCTTTTTTATTTCACAACTACCATTTTTAATGGTAGTTAAATCCGAATTTCTAGAGATGCTCATATTCCTCTAAAGATCCAAACCCAAAAGTGATTATTTGTGAGTCATACCCATGTCTAAAAAATACTGTAGCTTTCTTTTTTCACTCACTATCCTTGTGACAAGTAACTCATCCAAAAATTTCACTAAAGAAAAAAAAAAGGGTACTCCATTAAAAAGGCACTTTACTTCCTTTTCCCCCCAAGGTTTTATTATTTATTTATTAAAAAAAAAAAACATTTTATTTATTTATTTGACAGAGAGAAAGAGATCACAAATAGGCAGAGAGGCAGGCAGAGAGAGGGTGAAGCAGGCTCCCCGCTGAGCAGAGCGCCTGATTCGGGACTCGATCCTAGGTCCCTGAGATCATGATCCAAGCTAAAGGCAGAGGCTTTAACCCACTGAGCCACCCAGGTGCCCCCAAGATTTTATTTTTAAGTAATCTCTATCCCCAGCACAGGGCTCGAACTCACAACCTTAAGATCAAGAGTCACATGCTCTACTGACTGAGCCAACCAGGCACCCTGACGCTTAAATTCTTAAAAATATTTTAAAATTTACATGTAGTAAAATTTCTTCTTTGGTTAACAGTTCTGAGTTTCAATAAATGCATAATCTTCGAACAACCACCATAATAAAGATACAGAAAGGGCGCCTGGGTGGCTCAGTTGGTTAAGCAACTGCCTTCAGCTCAGGTCATGATCCTGGAGTCACAGAATCCAGTCCGGCATCGGGCTCCCAGCTCCAACGGGGAGTCTGCTTCTCCCTCTGACATTCTCCCCTCTCATGCTCTCTCTCACTGTCTCTCTCTCTCTCAAGTAAATAAATAAAATCTAAGAAATTAAAAAACTAAAAATTAAAAAAAAATAAAGATAAAGTTAAATTCCATTATCCTCCCCTCAAAATTCCCTTGTGCTGCCCCTCTGAGGTCAAGCTTTCTTCCCACATTTTACCCCTGGCCAACCACTGTTGTGTTCTCATTTTAAGTTGAAACTATTTCACAATTTTCTTGGGAGACTTCCTCTTCGACCCACAGGTTACTCAGAAGTATATTGTTTTAATTTCCTAACATTTGGGGATTTCCCACATATTTCTGTCACTGATTTTTAGTTTATTTCTGTTAAAGACAAGGGCATTCTTTTCAATTGGGCACAGTTTCTACTATAGTCCAGAACATGACTGATCTTAGTGAATGTCCCACATGCATTTGAACAACAAAAAAATGTAGTAGGGATGCCTGGGTGGCTCAGTGGGTTGAGTGTCTGCCTTCAGCTGGTGTCATGGTCCCAAGGTCCTGGGATCCAGCCCCAGGTTCGGCTCCCGGCTCAGAGGGTAGGCTGCTTCTCCGTCTGCCCCTCCCCCTACTCATGCTCACTTTCTCTCTCAAATAAATAAATCAATCTTTTATTAAAAGGAAAAAAATGTAGTATTCAGCTGCTGTTTGAAGGATTATTCTATAAACGTCAGTTAGGTCAAATTGGTGGAGAGTGTTCAGATCTTCTGTATCTTTGGATGATTTACTGTCTACTTGTTCTATGGATTACTAGGAGAAGAATGTTGAAGTTTCCAAAGATAATTGTGGATTTACTTCTCCTTTCAGTTATACCAAATTTTTTTTCTCTGTTCTTGACTGGATAATTTCTATTGACTTATCCTCAAGCTCACTGTTTCTTTTCTGTGTCATCTATATTCTACTGAGCCCATCTACTGACTGATTTTTAAAAATTATATTATACTTTTTAGTTCTAAAATGTCCATTTAGTCTCTGCTAAGAATCTATACCTTTCCATTTGCTTCAAGAGTATTCACCTTTACCATGGTGGTTGTTTTGCTTCCCTCTCCAGTCTGCTTGCTATTATTTACTTTTCAGAGTTCTCAGGTAGTTGTAGAAGTACGTTGTTCTGTTTTAAGTTGGACTCAGTGGGAAAGAGGCTACAGTGAGCTTACTCCATCTTAGCCCAATAACAACATTCTTAAATAGGATTAGTAGGATACCCACTAAGTGAAATGTCAACCTCATGCTAAGGTACTGCACTCTGCCTATAAACCCACCATAGTTTCTTCAGAACTTCTGCCAACTAGGTGTTACGGGAAACCAAAAGTTGACAGTATTATTGCCTAACAGGAAAAAATAAAATAAAATAACATGTTGCAAATTTCTAAAAATTCCATAATGAAATGCTGCTGTGTAGAAAAGCAGAAAAACACAAGAAGGGGCTATTTAAATCTCTTATAGAAAATTAAGCTAAGGGGTGCCTGGGTGGCTCAGTCAGTTAAGCATCTGTCTTCGACTCAGGTGATGATCCTAGGGTCCTGGGACCCAGCCCCATATCGGGCTCCCTACTCAGTGGGGAGTCGACTTCCTCTTCCTCTGCCTCTGCTCTGCTCTCTCTCTTGTTCACTACTCTCAAATAAATAAAATGCTTAAAAAAGGAAAAAAAGGAAATTAAGCTAAATATAAAGAAAAAAAATGAACGAAAGGTGCTTTTTCATCAACCATAAGAGGTAAACACTAGTAACCATAATCAAACAGGAACAGAAAAGAAGCAAAAAGGCTGAATGCGTCTCTAACTTCTTTCAGCTTTAATTTCCTTTTCTACAGAATTACAGAATGAGTCTAACAGTCTCTTTCAGCTTTCAAAACCCATTAACCTCTATCTTAAGTAATAGGAAAGTCAATTCTTTTCCAGAATCTACTTCAAGAGGAATAGCTAATGTCAAGAAAATAAAGGGAGACTAAATGTCTTTATAGGAGTAACAATCTTTCTGAAATGGTGAGTCAAGACTTAATTTATTCACCATAAATTATGGTTCCTGTATTCATAACCCATATATATTATATGACGGTTACAATACAGTATATTAGGGATGTTCTATAGATATGTTAAAGGTGAGAAAACCTACGATTTTTACAATAAAGGAAAGCAGTTACTAACCCCTGACCTCTACAGTCCTGGTGTTTTCCATGTCCAGTGGTGGGTGCTCAGCCATATTCCACCTCATCAGAACCCTCCCCTCAAACGTGGCTTCCCTCTGGGAGCTTCAGACAGGGCAGTGGAAAACAAGGCTGTGGGCTCCTCTGCCAGGTCAGTCGTTAAGACTTTGTTGCAGCTGAGAAGAAGGGAAGAAGAGACATCTCTAATAGTAAAGATAATAACCAAGCATTAACTAAATTATAGGTTCCTCAATTTACCATTAATTAATTCACAAAGCATTTTTGGAGCACTTATAATTTGCCAGGCTTAGAGATTTAGAGAAAAGAAGATCTCAGACTTCAAAGAGTAGTGGTCTACTGGGGAGTCAGGCATGCAGATGGTGGGCAGCCTATAATTACAGTGTATCATATCAAATTCTTTTCTGCTGAGCCTGCTGTAAGTTACCTCTGCTGTGTGCTTTGGGCTATCGAACCGTATATTTGTTATATTTACTTGTTCTAGGCAATGCTTCTGATACATGTCCTACCATCACCTTAATCAAGAAAATAGTCAGGAAACTGGTTCAAGTTCAGACTCATAACACCTAGATGTGTCATCTTGACCATGTTACTTAATTCCTCTGGGCATTATTTTCCCATTTATAAATGAAAGAGATGGACTAAACAGAACAGGTAAGGTTTAACATGTCATCTTTCTTCTGACTATAATGTCACTTTTAACAAACCCAGCATTCTCTTACTATCCTAGCTCCAAATCTGAGGGCCACTTCTGCCCCATCCCTCCAGTTCACTCTCTAAGTCTTTCCCAACTGCCCTCATTTTCACTCTTGGCTTCAACATTATACCATGCCCATGCTGAGGCATATGGCATAAAATCATGGGAAGGACATGAAGTCAGGCAGACCTAGCTCAAGACTCATTTGCTGTGCAAATTCTTTTTTTTTTTTTAAGATTTACTTATTTGAGGGAGAGAGAGAGAGAGAAACCGGAGCAGCATTCCCGCTGAGTGCAGAGCCTGACACAGAGCTTGATCTCATGACCCTTAGATCAGATCTGAGCCGAAATCAAAAGCTGGACACTCAACCAACTATGCCACTCAGGTGCCCCATATGTGTGGTTCTAAGTTAATTCTTTATCTTAAAAGGCTTGGTTTATTCATCTGTGAAATGGAGGATACTGTCTCCCTTTTCCCCCTCCATCATCATCTTGTCCTGTATTTCAGCTTTCCCTCCTTCCTTATTAAGGTTCAGCCAGCTAAATCTTCCTTACGTACTGTTTTTACCTGTTCTTCCTTCCTATTGAGAAACCCCAAGTAACTCCCTACCAATTAAAAACTCTCAGGGTTGATTTGGCTTAACCCAACAACACCCCAGTATTTCCTCCTGCTCTCAGGACAGAACTCTCCTTTTTAGTACTGCTGGTTTCCTTACTGAGAGTCACTTCTGTTCCCTCGCCTTTCCCTTCTGTCCAGGTCAATTCCACCCACCTGTTGGTCCCACCTCTTCTATGAAGTCTTCCCTGACCACTTCTGAAAAAGGATTCCTACATTTTCCTTTCTTTTCCCATCCTTTTCCACCCTCGTTCCCTCCCCTTTTCCTTTCTTTCTTCCTCCCTCCCTTCTTTTTAGGATTCCTACATTTTTCTTAATAAAGGTATACCTATCTCCTTGGAGCAGTTTTACACCTTACTCATATTCTTTCTTCCCTGTGTCATTTCTGGCTGCTTACATGGGCCTCAGAAGATGAAGGGCTGGTCTCCATCCAAGCTGCATATATTGGCCAGTAGAGGCAGAAAAGCAAAAGGACATGTGTGATGTCAACCTGGACAACCAAAGACTTTAACATTCCAGCCTGTCAAGGTTGCCCCAAATTTGCCTTTAAAATTCCAGTAAAGACACTGAGGGTGATAGTTAACAGCTAACTACACCTAGGGACCAGTGATATGCATGTGGTTCTTCCAAGCCTTGTCAAGCCACAGCCTTGAAACAACCATGTAAAGGTTTAAGGGTCAAAATCATGAATTTAGAAGGGCATTTTTCATAGTTAAGAGGGATATCCACTAGACTATGATCCCCTTGAGAACAGATCATGTCTTATTCAAAACAGTATCCCTAACACACACAGAGGGTCTAGTAAGAAGCTGATACGTATTGTTTCATTCATTCTTAGTGAATGAATGATTGACTGACTGGGGGCTGTTAGACTGTGTTAAAAGTAGATTGTTGAAACCACTCCTCAGGTATTTAAAAACCAAGACAGAGCTATCCTTGCCTTAGATTACACAAAAACAATTCTACCTAAAGGCCATGGAGTAGACTCTCAAGCAAATGATATTTTGTTTCCTCTCTGGCTAACACTTTAAGTCAGCCATTTTTCCGTCTCTCCTGGTACCGTTATACCCTCCACAAACTTGAAAATGGATCTAAGGAGAGAAATGCCCAAGCACCATGGTATTTTTCTTGGACTTACCCTCCCCATTGTCTTATTCATCTGTCTTGTGTACAACAGAGCTCCATTGCCCGTTTTCTTATCTGTCTCAAATCTATTCCTAATGGAATTCAACTATCTTTTGCTCAATTCTGAATAAGATGAAAGTAATGGTAACAGGAAATGGCAGAGATTAAATGCTGAGAGTATAGTCTGAGAAAAATGGTCCCCAAACCTCTTCAGTCTACAGACATAAGATTCCACAGTCATACACCCCTAACATCCCCAACCACATCACACATGAGAATCAAGGGAAAGGTTGGTACTGCTTTTGATGGAGTGCCAATGAGGCAATGGTCTAATATCTCTTATGTTCTTTACCAGATTATTAATTTTTGCTAGAAGCAAAAGTACAGTAATATACAAAATTACTTTATCTGTAATCAGCATTCATTCAAAAGAATGACAGTCATAGGACTATAGAGTCAATTCCATCAATTTCAAGATTCTGAGGGTTCATTTGAATATCTTCCTTTATAAATTACACCACTCCAACTCCCAAAAGGAGGATTTAAAGAATTCAGGATACATATATTCTCAGAAGCCATGAGGAGCCAGAGTTTGCACAGAGATAAAATTAACAACTGAATTTTTCTGGCATCGTTAATCAAACAGTTGTCAAATTAACCTAAGAGCAAGCAGGTTCATATAATGTTACCCATCTCATCTTCATAATAAACCTAGTATGGCTATGATTCTTGCTGTCATCTTAAAACTGAGGCTCAGGGAGATTAAGTAACTTGCTCAAGGTGTCAGCACTAGTAAGTAGCCAAGCAGAACTTTGAATTCAGGGCTTTCCGACTTCAAACCTTTGCATTTAAAACATTCAAATATACTGGCCCATGATCCCATCAATGAAATTCTGAAAAAAGAGTTGAACACTGGATACCACAGAGAATGTGAAGAATAAAGGGGACCCTTAACTCTCATACCATACACAAAATGGACCACAGACCTAAATGTAGGAGCTCAAACTATAAAAACGTAGGAAAAAAACAGGAGTAAATCTTCATGACTTTGGGTTAAGTTAGGCAATAGTTTCTTAAGATACGACAGTAAAAGCACAAGCAATAAAAGAAAAAAACTGATAAACTGGGCATCAAAATTAAAAACTTTTTTTGCTGTAAATGATACCATTAAGAAAGTGAGAGGTAATCTACAGAACAGGAAAAATACTTGCAAGTCATATATTTGATAAGGAACCTGTATTACAATTCCATAATAACAAAATAACTCCGTCAACAAGTGGACAAAGGCAGTAAATAGATATTTCTCCAAAGAAGATATACAAATGGCTCATAAGCACATGAAAAGATGATCAACTTCCTTAGTCATCAGAGAAACAGAAATCCAAAACCACAATGAGATACCACTTCACACTCACTGGAATGGATATGATAAAAAAAGGTAGATAATAATGAATGTTGGTGAGAATGTGGAAAGATAGAAACATTCTTTCATTACTGTTAAGAATGTAAAATGGTACAGCCAGTTTGGTAAAGAGCTTGGTAGTTCCCCCAAACTATTCAAAGGAGGTACCATATGACCCAGCAATTGGACTCCTAGGTTTATATTCAGGAGAAATGAAAACATGTCCACACAAAAACTTGACACAAATATTCACAGCACCTTTATTCATAATTATCAAAATAAATAGAGTAGAGCAACTCAAATTTTGAATTGATGAACAGATAAACAAAACAATGGTATATCCGTACCTTGGAATATTATTTATAATAAAAAGAAATGAAGTACTGATGCATGTTATACATTCATAAACCCCCCCAAAAAAAAGAAGTCAGTCACAAAAGACCACATAATGTATGGTTCCCTTTATATGAAATGTTTAGAATACACAAGTTTACACAGACATAAGATCAGTGGTTGTCAAAGAGAAGAAGGGGTAGGGTGGGAATGATTGCTAACTGGGATTCTTTTGGGGATAATGCAAATGTTTTAAAATTGTGGTGATGGTTGCACTCTGTAAATGCACTAAAAACTATTAACTAGTATACTTTAAATGGTGAAATTTATGATAAGTGAATCATCATCTCAATAAAGATGTTAAAACAACAACAAAAAAATGTTGACGGGGTTATGAGACCATGAGAATCTTACTCTGGATCACTCACATTCTAGATGTCCTCTTGGCACTGTCTATACAGCACAGACATATATGGGCAAGAGTAACCTTCCTCCACCTGGGTTCAGGGGGTAGTAAGCAAAATTATAACACCTCCTCAGACAACCATCTGGTCAGCATGATGCAAGTTTTTGTTATTTTTGGAAGGCAGTACTGCGATATGCTTGTGCCCTAACCTGCTGGTTGGGCCCATGAAGTGTGCAGTGGATAGCGCTCAGGGCAGCAGTGTTCCTGTTTGCTGAGTGAGCAGGAAAGGGACCTAAAACTGCAAAGCAGGATGCTCACAGCACAGCTCAGAAAATTTCCTTGTGACAAAACATATGCACAATGCTGAGCAAAGTCTTCCTCACTCCTGAGCTCCTCTCTTCCTCCTACCCCCAAATAGAGTCTGCTATTCTAGGTCAACATACTTTAAATATAGGTGCATTATGAATCAGCTAGAATTATATAATGATCAAGCAGGAAGGACCTTTCAAAGTATTATGTAATGGAGCAATGACTCTGAAGCCACTTACTAACTGTGTGACCTTGGGCCAGTTCCTTCACCTTTCTGTATCTCAGTATCTTCATCTGGAAAATGGGAATAACAAAGGCAACTGCTCCTTAAAATTGCCGTGAAGATTAAGTGAGTTAATCCATGTAAAATGTTTAGAATAGTGCCTGGAACATTATTCTCTCACTATTTTTATAATTTTTAACCAGTGAATCTCATCATTTTTACGGAGGAAGATGCTAAGCTCAGAATGGAAAAGCGACTCTGAAGCTGGCAGTGCCAGAGCTGGTATCAATGGACTCCTCAACCAGAGCTCTACTGTGGCACATTCATTTACAACCGAGCATATGTAATAATCCTTGACCAACTTTTAGGGCTTGAAAGATACAAATAACAGACATACAATGCTTAGCTCTGCATCTCACACAGTACAGGTGTTTGTGAAATGTCTGATCCATTTCCTCTTTATTCCAGGTTTAATCTAATAGTCGAAGAGAGGGCTTGACACTAAATCCCAGAAAGTCCAATGTTCTGATGCTTAAAAAGTGGGATGGTTCAGGGCTGTTGAAGAAGAAAATATACAAAGCTCTCACTTTCTCTCTCTTCTTTTTTTTTTTCCCCCCATTTTCCTTTTAAGGAGCACAGGGTACCTGAATATAATACCTAGCATACTAGGAAAAGGGACTGCTTCTATTTCTGTAGTATAGCACTATACTCATGCAAACAATTTAGATGTTATTCTCAGGGCTTGATGATGCTTCCAACTTCCAGTAACTGATACCTACCAGTTTAATTCAAGCAGCAAGAGAAATTCACAAAATACAGTATTTAGCAAAAGACAATAAATGCAATCAAAGTCAGCTTTTAAACAATCTCATCATCATCTCTCTCTCTTTCACACACTCCAACCACTCCACAGTGTTCATAACAGCGTAAGAGGCCCTGCAGGGGCCTATAGAGCTTCCTACAGACTCCTGCAGCCTTGCCGGAACCCTAGCCTCACTCTAAACTCTGCAGCCATGTGAGTCTTTTCTTTTCCTCACTCGCCTGTCTCTATGCTGCTTTGGGGACTTCATACGGACATTCCCTGTGGCTAAAAATTCTTCGCAACCTCCAGTTGCAGCTCTGCCTTGGCCTTGCTATAACTAGCTTCTATTTATCCTTCAGGCTCTGCTTATATTTTTTCTTCAGAGAAGCCTTCCCCAATGACACAGACTAGGTTCTCTCCTTCACCTTTCCCCAAATCACACACGCTTGGAACATGCTTCTAAGTACTTATTCAACGAATGTCTTTCTCCCCCCTAGACTATAATAAGCTCAAGGAAGGCTGGGATTGTGTCTCTTACTCAATGTTGCTTGCCCTGTGGTTAACACAGTGCCCAGGACACAGCAGGTGCTGAGTGAAATTAACAATGTCCTCCAAGTAGTCAAAGGATCAGCGAATAAACTGATTTCTTAACTGGTCCATCAACTTTGACAAAAGATTTCCGTATCAAGCTGTGGGCATGCCAAAATTGCAAAAGCAGGTATGATTTAGAAAAAAATTCAGAATGAACAAAAACTGGAGCTCAGATTATATGTATTTTAAAATTACTACATGCAAAACCTTAAGACAAAATATTATTTTTAAAAACAAGCTTCATGGGGTGCCTGTGTGGCTCAGGACATGATCCCAGGGTCCTGGAATAAAGCCCTGTGTTGCACCCCATGTCAGGCTTCCTGCTCAGTAGGGAGCCTGCTTCTCTCTCTCCTGCTCCCTTTGCTTGTGCGCTCTATCAAATGAATGAACAGAATCTTAAAAACAACAACAGTCACACTATGCTCTTTTAGGAGACCAGCTCACATAGGAAGGCGGAAGAAACAAGAATGCATTTGTTCCTCCTAGGCTATACTGCTCCTTTCTGAAGTAAATTGATGTCCTGATGAAAGATAATGTGCTGAAACATAACTGTAAGTATATTCAGGAAAAGTACGCAGCGGTGTGATGGGGTTCTATGAACAGTGTGACCACAATGAGGAGGCACCTGATTCAAGAGAACAAGCAGCATGATATAAGGACACCTGCCTTTGGCAATGGCCCCAGCCCCCCCTTTTTTTAGGGCTTCCACCCTGGCACACTCGCAGAATTTGCTTGGGGCAGGAAAAAAAAAAAGACTTTTCCAACGGGACAGATGGTACAAGCATCACATGATAAAGATTCCAAAAGATCCTTCTAGAGGAATTTTAATTTATTGAAGGATACATAAAAACATTTGGGGGAGAGTGGTAAAAATGGCATTTCACAACAGGAAGCGGGTACTGTACCCAGAGATTAACCTTTCCATCTAAATGAGGAGAGGAAGAAAGGTGAAGAAAAAAAAAAAGGGGGGGGGGAGAGGAGGTAGAAGAAAAGAAAGATGAGTATTCAGGATGAAAGAAAAAAAGTTAAAAAGCAAGTGTGATGGAAAGGAGTGAAAGACCAGGAACTAAAATTACTCTAGGACATAGAGCCATACATCTCAGGAATTGGAGATACCTCAAAGGAAAATTACCTGATCAAGCATGTTCCCTTTAGCTTAGAAGAGTGTTAACCAGCATCGGACATTCACCAAAGCCCAGCCTCGAGTTATCCACATCTAATTTAATCATCTGACATCAAAGAAAGTCCTAAAAGCAAAGGCAAGATCTTCTAAAACACTTTTGCTCACTCAGCCTCTACTAATGATTATTAGAAAAATAAACAGGACTCACTCCTAACCATAGTTTGCATAAGGAAGAGATTCTGGGTACATCCAACAGGTGCACTTTTGGCTGTGCTATGTAACCTCATCAAAGTCACTATGCCGACTGATCCTCCCAGACACATCAGTCCTTAAACCACCCCAGAGCATCAGCACACTACAACGTTTCAAAAACTGTTCTATCAAAGAAAGGGTGGGACAATATATCTCTCCCACTATAAGAGATACTGGGAATACTTCTGGTTTCAAATACAGTGCTACTAAAATTAGTAAGTGTCCAGCTCATTTTCCACAACAAAGTTTAGTTCCCAAAAGGTGAGTAACACAAGTTTCCAGCAAGCAGAAGGCTTTTACTAAACATTGGTTGCACAAATGAAAAAAAAAAAAAAAAAAAAGCTAGTTCTGAATCATATTCACATTTGGAGAATAGTTATGACCTTCCAAGATACGAAATAAAGTACTTCCACACATGGGAAAGGAGGCGGGGTACTATTTTTAAGCCATTCTGCTCAGCAGTGCAACAAAACAGTTGCTACGGTTTCATTTTATGGAAATTTGTGAGTCTGTAAAACAAAAAGAATGCTCAATGAGAAGAGCAAAAACCGTGTACACACTTTGGAGCGTTCAAACTGTTGAGATGGAACTCTTGATACCTTGTCCTCCCAGATGACTCCGAAGGTGACAAAAGGAAAGTGTTTGCACTGGGGACTTTGTTTGAAAAAAGGACCTTTTTACCTCCGGAATTCCAGCTCACCTTCGGCATTCATTTGAAACCTTCCAACCCATCTGCTGGCCAGGCGAGACCAGCTCCTTGGCCAGAATTCGACAGAGTCCCAGAAGACCCCACTGCGGAACGCAGCGGCCCCCTCCCGCTGACACCGAGGGCATCCTGCCTTTCAAGTCACCCCAAAGCTCAGTATTTCGTAGCTTCTCCTGAAGCGAAAGGACAGCCAAGGCCCTCAGCGAGCCCCAACAGGGGTCTCTGTCCGAATGCATGGGTGACATGCATGGGTGACACGGTCCTGTGAGAATAGCTTTGGGGAAATACTCCCGGCCCGTGCAGGCCTCTCTGGTTTCAGGAGGGACCGTGACCCGACCCCCAGGACTCGCGTCCCGACGCCGCCCTCCCGCCGCTCAAACAAAGGACCCGGCCTTTGGCGCGCCCCCCACTCACCGCTCAGATAGTTGGTCCACTTGTACAGCACCCCCTCCATGGCGCCCGAGGCCCTTGGTCCCCGCCGCGCCAGGGCCGTTTCCCCTCGCCCGCCGGCACCTCACTGCCCCAAGCCTCAGGAGGCTAGGAGCACCGGCAGCAGGGCCATCGCCCAGCGCTGCCGAGCCGCCGACTCCCGGCGCCCGGGCCCGGTGCGGAGACGCCGGCCAGTCTCACATCCTCGGCCCGGGGGCGGGGTCACTGCGGCTGCCTCCGCACGGGAGGAAGCGGCCGGCCAGGGGGCCCGCGCGGTCGAGCCGGCGCACTGTCCACGGGGAGGCCAAGGCACCCTGTAGGCCCGAGTGGTGGCTGCAGCCTCCAAGTTGCCGCTAGCGAGGCAGCGGGTCGCAGGCGGTGCAACCGCAAGCTACCTGAGTCCCCGACCCGCCGAGCCCGGGGCCCGCTTGCGCATGCCCAGGGCGCCGTCCGCGCGCACGTTCCCAAAATCCACTCCGGTGTTTGGCAGCAACTGCGACGGCGGCGGCGGCGGCAGGGCTGACGTAGCGGGAGGGGCTGGCAGGGAAATTGAGTCCTGGGAGGCGGGATTGGGAGTAAGCGAAGGGTCTGAGGGAAGGATCAGTATGGCACACAATCATGTTAATGGTACCGTAGATTAGGAAGAACCACCACTCGATGTTTGGGGGTCAATGTGACCCCTTGGGGTGCCTCCTGCGTTCTACTTCCCAGGGTCCAATTCTTATTTCGAGGGTAATTAATCCCACAAAATCGACCTAGCCAGCAATAGAGCCTACAGAGTTGCTGGGAATTTCACAATACGATACTGTGAGGCTAGTAAACATGTTGTCTAAACCCTAAGGCCTCGCTACTGGAAGTGTGATCCATGGGCGGCAGCACTGGCGGCACCTACGAGTTTGTCAAAACCGCAGGATCTCACCCCCAGCCCAGGACTCCTGAGTCGAAATCTGCATTTTAACAAGATTCTCCGGGGGATTCCTAAGCATATTAAAGTGTGAGAAAGTACTGTGCTAAGGATATTTGGCAAGGGAAAATGTTAACAACAGATTAAGTGGAAAGAGCAGAGCACGAAACAAGGTGTACAATCTGGTCCAAATTATTTTGGGTTTATGTCAGGGAAGCACGCACCAAAAATGTTAAGGTGATTATTTGTAGATGGTGGCGCTATAGACGATCTTTTTTTCTCTCTTTTTCTTTAGCATAAAATTGCCAAGTTTAGCATGTAAAATCGGAACGATGGATTCGTTATTTTCTGAAATTCATATTTAATTCGACTCCTGTATTTTAACCGGAAAAGCTACTTTCGTGTTTTCCAGTTTCTTCCAGATCGACCATAACGAACATGTTTTGCCTTTGAAATTAGGCTAAATAGGTAAAGCTAGTAATTTTAAGCTAAGATAAGCCCATGTACCTCATCACCGTGATGTCTGTTTCTTTTTTAAAGTGGAGGTCTGCACGTCCTTATCCACGATAGAAGCTATCATTGACCCTCTACACTACGGTTATCACCTTGTGATAAATATTAGCAGCCATAACGTTACCCGGCGCCGTAGAACGCCCCGGACCGGGTTTGAGGGCGGAGCTCAACTGCTTTGAGGCTGAACAACTTTAAGCGGGACCTTAACCTCTCCCAGCCCAGATATACTTATCATTTAACTGGGATTAAAGAGCCTGCTCTACCCGTAGTGCTGTGAGGTGTACGCACGGGAACGCAACGCGCTTTGCGAACCCGACAGAACTATTAAAGTCTTTATCGTAAATTAAATAATCGCATTAGCAGTGGAATCCTGGGGGCGGCCTCTCAGCATCGGCGAGAGTAAACGAGTGTTTCCGGAAACCGCTAACCTTTCACCCGGCCCAGGACTCTTCCCAGGAAGCTGAGCCCGCATATTTTACAGATGTAAATCGGCCGGAGGCGTTTCCGGTTAGCCCCGCGCGTCTCCTGGTCCCCAGAAGTCCGAGGTTGCGAAAGTCTTTAATCCGCCGAACTCTAGGACCACTCCCTGCGGTTCGCAGCCAGACCGGCGCCCAGCTCCGCCCAGCTGTAATTATTGCAGCAGCATTGGTTTGAGGGTCTCCAGCGGACAGCACCGTAAGCCAATGGGAAGTCGTCTTTCTCCGGCGGCCAAGTTGTGTGAGCCAGTCAGACCCGGGTTTGGAGTTTAACTCTTTAGAGGTGGGTTCGCCGTGCGTGGGAAAGTTGTAGTAAATGTGCCACGTCTGCTAGGATCGGAGAATCATGAACGTGCCAGAGGCCGTTGTCCTTAAGCCTTCAACTACATTCCTAGCTCTATGAGGTCGGGGGTCCTTTCTCTGGTTTTATGGGAACTTCTTTCCAGCTCCAGCAACATGAGGCTTTTCTTGTGGAACGTGGTGTTGACGCTGTTGGTCACTTCTTTGAGCGGGGCTCTGATCCCTGAACCAGAAGTGAAAATTGAGGTGCTCCAGAAACCTTTCATCTGCCATCGCAAGACCAAAGGGGGGGATTTGATGTTGGTCCACTATGAAGGTTACTTAGAAAAGGATGGCTCCTTATTTCACTCCACGTAAGTAATTGTGCCTTGAAGGTGAAGTAGTGAAGAACCCACCCACCTATGCCAGCCCTCGGGCAGGAGAGGTAGCCTGTACCAGGTTTCACCTCTCTTAAAAAAAAAAAAAAGGCAATATATTATTTACTTCTTTGGGAAAGGAAATTGTTTAACCACAATCTTATATAACGGGGCCTGTGAAGTTCTTATTGGGAACGTGGTAAGGATAAAGGGTTAATTTTTTATTATAAAAATTCGCGCTAGACTCTTTGAAATACTGCAGAAATATCTAGATGTATAGTTAGGCAGTACGTAGAAAAAAAAAAAACTTAAAGGAATTCTTATTTTTCATACTTCATTCCCGAGGGAAAAAGGACTCAATTCCATTTTTTATTTGATGTAGGTGAAATTTACTTAAAACTTTTCACAGCGACTTCATGAGACGCATACACAATCATTTATTTGCTTGTTGTAGGGTATGCTAATCCTAGTCCATTGGTCTATTTAATCTTTGTATTTACAGATAACATTTTGGTCAAGGCACAGTACCATGATTTGTTTCATTATTTGTTTCTTTCTAGAAATTCAAAGACTTCATTGATGGGTGTGGGTGTGGTTTTGGAAGATTAATCCAATACCTACAGTGAAAGATTTTCAGGTGGTTACACTATCATTATTTATGTTCTATAAACAAAGAAATTGCAACATGGAAAAGTTTTACAAGTGTACTGATTTCTAATTAAGCATTGATTCTCTTCATTCCATTCCAAAAGTATTTATTGAGCATTTCTTTTATATTAGGCCATGTGCTTGATACTAGGGAGATTAAAAATTTTTTGCTTCCCCATCCTTGTCCATTCACTTATTGGTCCATCTAACAAAACCTTGTTGAGTGGCCACAAGTCAGGCCTTGAGGATGCAAAGATGATTAAGAGTGGATCCTTGTCCTTCAGCAGAACATCATCTATAGAGGAAGGAAGACAAGTCAGTAACTCATGCTATGTAGTACAGAATGTTCAGATGTTCACAAGGCATAATGGATCCTGGAATTATTTATGCTCTGAGAGGTGGACAAAGAGAAAGACTTTTCAGAGACCATAATTGAGGTGGGCCTTGAAAGATGGGTGGAAGATTCTTTCCGGTGGAGAATGGAGGCAGAGATGACATGCCAGGTAGAGAATGGCATGAACTAAAGAAGTGCAACTTTGTGGCCCTTCCTGGATCTGATTTTTGATGACCTGCCATCATTGAGCATTCAGTCCTGGTCTGTCTTTAGAGAAGTGAATGGCACCCTTCTTTGAACTCTGTTAGCCCTTCTAAAACTTTCCAAAACAGTGGCTTGCCATAGAATTCTCAACAGCTCTGTCTTCTTATCCACAAAGCCAGTACCACAGTGAACGTTAAACAATATTAAGGTTTATGTTTTAAATTTTCAGTCACATCTTTATTTTTAGTTCGATGTTGACACAGCCTGATTTCTTTCAGGTCTCAGAACTTATGTGGACTTTGATGGTAGCCATAAGACATTATTTAGCAGTTTGCTACTAAAGTTATTGTATCAGATGAGGGGACTGTTGTCATGTGGCCTCAGTGTAAATGGTCAGGAACTGCTCACCCTGAGTATTGTGACCATCAAATGGTCCACCATAAAGCACATTTGCCATTTCTAGAATGATAGCCTTGTGGTAAATAACTTAAATCCTTTAGCTGTGACAAGAAATGTGTCCAAACCGTAGTCAGCACTGGGTGGCAGATTGTTTTCTTCCTACTTTATTCTTTTCTAGCCTTCCCAAGTGTTCTACAGTTGGCAGTTTGTTTCTTTAGTAATGCGGAGAAATTAAGGAAAAGAGGAAGTAATGGCCTTTACCTGGATTTAGTAACTAACCTTGGTGCCCTTGAAACCTAACAGCGTCGTTTCTCGTTCTCACCTCTAAGATATCTTTGAGAACACTTTCCTTATTACACTGAAATATTTGGGGCTCAGGTCCTGCTCAGCCCACAAGCCCCCTAGCAGCTTGCCAACTGGTTTCTTAGGCTGGCCCCTCTCCAGCTCATGAGCCAGGATACTTTGACTATTTCCTTCTCCCTCAGTCTTTGAGGGACCACTCCTCCAGGCTTCCCTGCAGAGCCCCACAGAAGATGCCTGCAACCAGCGTCTAGTGGTTCAGGGTTGAAGAACAGCCTTTTCCACCTATCAGAGCCATCACCAGGCTGTACATCAGGACAGTTTGTGGGTAAGCTAGAAAGTGCTGTGCTCCTGACTCTCCAGTGTCCATGTGGGTATGGACCCATGTGTCTTGGCAGTAAATTCTCCTTAGCTTCTCATCTTCCTTCCCAAACTCTCCCATTTTCCATTATTTTTTCCCCTCTTCTGCCCCCTTACAGTTTTCCTGGGACAGCATCCCTGTGGTTAAGACCTTGAACTTTGGAGTTGGATCATATACTGGCACACTTCAGTTTCTTCCTCTGTACAAGGAGGGGGGGAATAATGGTACTTACCTCATATGGTCATTGTCAGAGTTAAAAGAAGCAAAGCTTAGGGTAATACCTGATACACAAAAAAATCACAAATAGTTATTAACTGTTTTATTATTATTCCCTCTGCCCTTCTCTATCTGAGTCAATTGTGTGAAATTTGTATCAAGAAATATGGACAATGAATTACAAAATTGACTTGGTTTTTGTGTATGTATATAACTGTTTTTGTTAATTTCCAAATTTAATTACTTATGGGTAGAAAAAATATACGACAGCAATAAATAAAGTTTCTAAACAGTTCTAATGTGTTTTTTTTTCTGTTGTAGTCACAAACATAACAATGGTCAGCCCATTTGGTTTACCTTGGGCATCCTGGAGGCTCTCAAAGGTTGGGACCAGGGCTTGAAAGGAATGTGTGTAGGAGAGAAGAGAAAGCTCACCATTCCTCCTGCCCTGGGCTATGGAAAAGAAGGAAAAGGTAATAACAATTCTACCTTTTTACTATAGCATTGGAGTTCTCTAGATTAGGAGACCGAAATCAAAGTAACTACTATATGGCTTCCCCCCCCCCCCCAAAAGTAAGTAGAGGATGTTTATTTTTTTTGGAAGTGTGATTGTGTGTCTTGATTATCATTTGAAATGGTCATATTAAAGCCATTATATCTTGGGGCGCCTGGGTGGCTCATTGGATTAAGCCGCTGCCTTCGGCTCAAATCGTGATCTGAGTCTGGGATCGAGCCCCACATCGGGCTCTCTGCTCAGTGGGAGCCTGCTTCCCCCTCTCTCTCTGTCTGCCTCTCTGCCTACTTGTGATCTCTCTCTCTCTGTCAAATAAATAAATAAAATCTTTAAAAAAAAAGCCATTATATCTTAATAGTCAACTGAGATAATAATAAAAAGTTCTGGAGCCTTCAGCTCTATCGTTAACAATTAACCACCATATTAACCCAAATAATGGGCTTTTTAAAAAAAATTGTGGCACAGTACCCATAACGTAATGTTTACTATTTTAACCATTTTTTAAGCATACAGGTCAGTGACACTGTGAACGTTCACATTATTGTACAAGCATCACCACTACCCCTTTCAGAACTTTTTCATCCTCTCCAGCTGAAACTCATCAACTTATTTTGACAATGCAAAAAGAAAGATTATTCAACAGACATGTTTTGATGAGTTGAACATGTAAAATGTAGATGGTTAAGGTATTGAATGAGGGTTAGATGTGGGCTGCTGGTGACTTACAACTGAAGTTTTATACAACAAAGGTTTCTTTTGGGGGGGGTTGTTTTCACTCTTGTTTTAAAGTCGTTTTATAACTTTTTAAACATTCATTTATAAAAACTAATGGAGTGCGGGAGCACCTGGGTGGCTCAGTGGGTTAAGCCTCTGCCTTTGGCTCAGGTCATGATCTTAGGGTCCTGGGATCGAGCCCCGCATCAGGCTCTCTGCTCAGTGGAGAGCCTGCTTCCCTCTCTCTCTGCCTGCCTCTCTGCCTACTTGTGATCTCTCTCTCTGTCAAATAAATAAAATCTTAAAAAAAAAAAAGAAAGAAAACAAATGGAGTGACATAGAATGAGTTTAATAAAACAGAAGTAAATGGGCTAGCTTATTCCAGGAGATTTTGTGCTAGTTTGTTGCCGGGTGGGCGTGCATGCTCATGGTTGGTGTGGGAAGCTGTGCAGCTTTCCAAAGGGCTATTTACAAGAGGCCAGATGATGTTTCCTGTATAGGATATGCACGTCTCCTGTATTTCCTCTCTAGTTTTTTAAGATTTTTTTTTTAAATTTATTTATTTGACAAACAGAGATAGGCAGAGAGGTTTGAGGTTTGGCAGAACTTCTTTTTTAAGATTTTTTTTTTAATTTATTTATCCTCTCTAGTTTAACCTAAGGGAATAATCAGGTGTCAGGAGAAAGATACACGAACAGCGATGTCCAGTACTACATTGTTTCTAATAGCAAAAATACCTGGAAACAACTTCAGTGGATAATGGGAAGGCTTTAGCTAAATAAAATAGGGCCCAGTTATTTAAAAAATGGCATTTCAAAGATAAAAAAAAAATTATATCCAAGTGTGTATGATATAATGTTACATATAAAAGTGGAAAATAAAGCTGTAGTATATGCAAGAGTATTAGGAAAAAGTATATATGCATATGCAGTGAATCACAAGGAAATAATTAAGAATGGTGACAGTGGATAGCTGGGAATTATTTTTATTTCTGGTTCTGTCTCTTCCAAATTGCCTACAATGGGAATGTATTACATAATGAAGGAAAAAAAATTTTTTTTAAATTTTATTTATTTATTTGACAGTCAGAGATCACAAGTAGTCAGAGAGATAGGCAGAGAGAGAGGGGGAAGCAGGCTCCCCGCTGAGCAGAGACCCTGATGCGGGGCTTGATCCCAGGACTCTGGGATCATGACCTGAGCCAAAGGCAGAGGCTTAACCCACTGAGCCATCCAGGCGCCCCGGAAAAAAAATTTTTTAAAGGATTTATCTATTTTAGGGAGAGAGTACACATGCATGAGTGACTAGGGGAGGGGCAGGGGGTGAGAATCTCAAGCAGACTTCTAGCTGAGCATGGAGCCCTCCCCAGGAGTTGATCTCATGCCCCAGGAGATCATGACCTGAGCCAAAACCAAGAATGAGATTCTTAGTTGACTGAACCACCCAGATGCCTCCCCCGCCCCAAATAATATTGAGTAGTCATCAGATCCAGACAGGGAACCACTCTGATTCTATAGAATCAGATTCTATAGAATCACTCTGATTCTACAGACTTCACAGTATCCTTAGGTCTAAGCTTAACCATTCACAAAGTGAGAATCCTAGCCCCAGTTTCCTGAGAAGAAAGTAAGTGCCATCTGTGAAGCATTGTATGTTCTAAAATGGAACTTGCTATATAAATCTTATACACAGAATGGGATTTACTAACCAAATTCAATTCTTATTTTAATAATCTCTTTAGAGAAGAAAATCAAGTATCTTGAAAATGTTTCTCCTAATGTTCAGATGTATTCTTTTACCTTCCTGCTGTATCTTTATTGTCTCACCTTTAATGTAGAGGTAGGATTAGTCCATTACTCTTTCTCCATACTGTCTTTAACTCAATTTTACATAATAACAGGTAGAGATCTAAATTTGAGTCATTTCCTCCAAACCGAGAGCAGTGAAACTAACTGTGCTAATATGTTTTTAACACTAATTTTGTAGTCCTTTGGTACCATGTTTGCATGCCTCTGGAAAGACACCAGTTTTTTCAACGACCTAGTATATGCCCCTTCTCTGTCTAGATCTGGAATGGTAAGCTTGGGCACACAGTGTAAGTTTTGTTCTCCTTAATACTTAACAAACGATCTTTCATAGAAATATGTGGGATTTGGGTGGGTGGGTGAGGGGACTAAGAAATATTTGTAATGTTTACCCAGACCTGTATGTTAAATATAGTTATAAGTAAATAAGTTGAAAAAAATTGTTTGTATTTCCCAGAAAGTTGGTTTGTTTTTTTTTTTAAGGTCCCTGGGACTTTAACAAAGCTCTTTTCATTTTTAAAGATTTTTATCTCCCTTCTCAGAAATTTGTTTTAATTTCTTCTCTAATGAAATTTCTTCAAAATAGGTATAATGTTCTATATCAGAGGGGGTGTTGCCTAACTTTCTGAAATTGTTGAAACTTTCTGTATTGTTTTTAAGCCTGTAGGAGAATTCTGTCTTATTAATATATACTGAGAATTCACTATTTATCGAGTATTATGCTAAATATTTTGCATGGATTTATCTTCCTTCATCCCCCCAACAGATTCTGCATTTTTTCAAATGAGGAAATAGGCTTAAACAAGGGCAGGAGTAAGCTTTAATACCAGCTAGTGAGACACAAGATCTCACTCAGCTCGATACTGCCTCCCAGTGGTCAAAATGGCAGGACTGTATATTCTAGGTCAGGACTTTTGGTGACCCCCAAATTAGTAAATCACTTGTACTATAATTAACTCTGAATTATCTAAAGCCCTTTAAGTCATTCTTGGCATGTAATATGTAATATATTAATTATATTTGAAACAATACCAGGTCACTGGGTATATCTATAGGTATGTGTATGTTTGTGTGCACAACACAATTTGTAATTGCAAAGTCAGAAACAGACTGTTTTTGATCTACTACTTTGGATTATTCCTTCTCTATTCTATTTACTTGAGTAAAATGTAATTATAAAATAATTTATGTGTGATAATGTTAGAAAGGCTCTTCATTTAATTCAGGCAAAAGAATATTTTCAGTGTCATAAGTTTTCTGTCATAAAAACTATGAGATTGTTTAAATAAAACTTAACCTCCCTCTCTTCTCATGTCAGGTAAAATTCCCCCAGAGAGTACACTGATATTCAACATTGATCTACTGGAGATTCGAAATGGACCAAGATCCCATGAGTCATTCCAAGAAATGGATCTTAATGATGACTGGAAACTCTCTAAAGCTGAGGTGATCTTTCCTTCCTCATATTCCTTTTTTTCTTTGTTTCTTTCTTTCTTCTCACTTTTTAAAAAATATATTTTTAATGAAAATTTATTTTTACTTGGATAAAATATTTATAAGCTTTTTAAAAATACTAATGCTTTGAATGTTGGCTTTTTTTTTTAATAGGAAATCCTTGTTTTGGAGAGAAATATATTGAGACTTAGGAAACATCATTCATTCTTTTGCCCCCACCCCCCTCATCCGCACCATGTTTAAGGTTCACTGTATCTTGCCCTCACCCTGAGTTTTTGAAGATCCAGTTTGCTAAGACAATTCCCATTTTGGAATTGCTATATAAGAAACATAGATGTCATGAGAAATATCTCATGTTGATGGTTTCTGTTTAGAACTGTAAACTGGCTGTTAAATGTACTTGTAATTTCCTAGCAATTAACAGCAAACAACCCACATGCTGTTTTGTTCTGGTTCACACCTGGAAGAAGCAGACCTTTCTCAGCCCCCTCTTAGTCCTGATATCGGAGTAAGGAGAAAGCAAGAAGTCTTCTAACATTTATTTAGGCTTTTGCAGCCATTTTTACACATACCTATCTTGGTCTGGCAGCTGTGGGGAAAGAAGTGGAGGTAGACATCTGCTCTGTGTTTTTCTGCTTGCCCACGTTCTCCATCTTCCCTTGGCTGGTCAGAAATCAAGTCCCTTTTTATGTTTTGATCAATTTCACTCTAATGGCCAGGAAATGATTAAGTCTTAAATAAGCACTGTTGTTAGGAACTCACAAAGTCATGAGCTACAGTAACTCAATTTATAACACATCATATTATTACCAGTCATAGGACTTTTTTCTGTCCAAGATAAATTTTAGTTACCTTTCATTTAAAAAAAATCTTAAATATGCTGTGAAGTGTGTTAACCTGGTGAGTCACAGACCTCTACCCCTGGGGCTAAAAATACATTATATGTTTATATAAAAATAAAAAAAATTTAATTTAAAAAAAGGTGAAAAAAAATCTTAAATATACAACACATTCACATGGTTCAAAAAAAATCAATCCAATTTAAAAAGGTGTTTAATAGGAAGTCTTTTTCCCACCCACATCCTATTCTATTGTGTGATCTTTCCCCTTCTGCATGCAGTTTCATTGTGTTCTAATATATCTTTCTAGTGTTTATGCAAATACAAACAAACATGAATACATTTTCCTATTTCCCCCTTTTTTACACAAAAAGTAGCATGATATACATAATATTTGGCATCTTGCTTTATTTGCAGTGTATCCTAGAGATATATTCTATATTAATCCATGTAGCTTTAATCATCCTTTTTTTTTTTTTTGCAACTTCATTAAATCTTCTGAATCTTAAAAGTAAATGTATGTCATATGTTTACATATTGGCCGTAAGGGGGGAAGGATTTGAAATTACTTGTCTAACAGAAGGAGTCCTAGAGATCTGATGAAAAATGAAAATGCAGGTTGAACTGCATTATGGTGAATCTAGTGAGTAATTAAGAGCAGCATTTTGTTTATATCCTTAAATGTCTGAACGAGAGTGGAAAATTTTAATCTAATCACTCATAAGGCTGGATTTGCTTTAATTTCTGAGATTGGAAGGTCGAAAGGCATGATCATAGTAAGGTCCACAACGTGTACTATTAGCAAACACTTACTTAAATTAAAAATGCTGTTAGGAAAGGGGGGAGGCAGGTGGGGGATAGATGAAATAACTGAAGGGGGT
>PISX010008120.1:0-84300 GCA_004024625.1 Mellivora capensis | reverse complement strand
ATCACTTGAATTTCCAACCCCAGAAATGAACACTAATTTTGAAAGAATTAATTGATTATTATATTAGATCTTACTTTAAATGTTACGGTTCAAATTACCATTTAAATCTCAAGTACATGAAATCTAAGTTTATAAAGGTGATGTTTATTGTATTTCACATGTGATGACTCATTTACATTCTTAGCCAGAGCAATTTTCTAGCAGTCAGAGTAAGGTAAAAATTAGATTTTCTTATGGCAGAAAATCTGAATTATTCAATTAAATGGATTTGGGATGGCCTCAAATTGCCTGGAATTTACCGTCTTAAAGATCAAATTTTACTTGATTAGCTAAAACCTTTCACCTCTCATCACCTATGTTCAGAGCAGCACACTCCAAGAACCCGTTGTAATGAAGGAAAAAGCTCCAGTCCATAAAGGACTAAAAGAAAGAGCAAACACAAATAACTGAAGTGAAAGTCCTGGTGTCATTTAGGGATCGTATTTGCACAGAAACCTGACCACAAAGGCTCAATCGAATATAGACTCTTCCTCTCTTGTAAGTGGAAGCTTCAGAAGGGGTCCTTGGGGTCCAATGGAGGCTCTCTGATGCCATCAAGTACTCAGGTTTCCCCTTTTTGCTTCACCAGACTCCACATATGGCCTCAGTCCCATGGGTCAAGGTGGGGGCTCTACCTCCAGCCTCTCAGAGTTTCATACCAAAAGAGGGAGAAGGAGAAGGAGGAGGAGAAAAGAACAGCACAGGCATCAAAAGAACAAGACTTCAGGGTTGCCAGCAGACTCCCTCGTAGATTTCCACGCAGCCTCCCTCGCCAGAGTCCCCCACTGAGAACCCCCTCACCATCCCCCATCGGTTGCATGGGCGATAGAAAGTATAGCAATGTATTTGTTTTTTCTAAAACTGGGCATACCCCAAACAAAACTGACATTTTGGTAATAATAAAAAAAAGAATGAATGGATATGAGGTAGAAACTAGCAATGTCCACCATACCCATTGTTTTCAGTGTGAATTACAAACACACGTGAATGTGTGGTACAGAGAAAAGAACATGCCAGTCAGTGATGAGAACAGCTGGAGGAAGAAGAGCTGGTGCTAGAAAGGTTCTGTGGAAGGTACTGACCCCTTCATGGAGTCTCTTGGAGTTGTTAGAAGCTGTCAATGTGGAACCACATCTGCAAAGTGCCTTGTGTAATTGTGATGAAAGTGGTAAACTTTGGGGCCCTGGGGTGGCTCAGTTGTTAAGCGTCTGTTTTCAGCTCAGGTCATGATCCCAGTGTCCTGGGATCCAGCCCCACATCGGGCTCCCTGGTCAGTGGGAAGCCTGCTTCTCCCTCTCCCATTCCCCCTGTTTGTATTCCCTTGCTCGCGGTCTCTCCCTCTGTGTCAAATAAATAAATAAAATCTTAAAAAAAAAAAAGTGGTAAACTTTATGTAGAGCATATTTTAAACCCCCCAAGTGTCCACAAGGAGCCATATTCAGGAGTGTTCATTCCAGAATTATTTGTAACAGCTAAAATTTGGAAGAAACTTAAATGTCCATCAACAAAAGAATAGATTAATTTGGAGTTATTCTTTTGGTGTAAAATACTTTGCAACAGCTAAAATGAGTAAAACTTGACAAAGGTAGGTTGTAGTACTAAGGTGGTTCTTATATTACTCGTTTTGTTTTTCTGTGTGATTGAAATATTTCATAATTTTATAAATTAGCTAAATAAAACTCAGGCAGTGTTTCTCAATATTTGGTCCATCAACCATCTGTATCAAAATCACCAAAGCTATATATTAAAATGCAGATTCCTGGGGGCCGTCCCATGCCAAGTAGCAAAAACTCCAGCCTGGGCCCAGCCATCTATATTTCAAACAAGACCACCGGGAGATTCCTAAAGGAACACTAACACAGGATTTAGGAAGGGAAAACAGTTTAGTAGAAAACAGAAACTGAGCAGACATCTGGGGTGGAGAAACGAGTCGGGCAGAGCCTAGAGGGGGCTGAAACTATTATCTGTCTCAGAGTCTGGGCAAGAGAGGAGTTGAGTGGTGAGCAGGACCTATAAGGATCAAACTGTGAGACACAGAGAACCCAAGCATCAGTGGCCTAAACAAGCAAGCCTGCCTGGCATTTCCTGCTCATATGGAAGAAGTCTGCAGTTAGCCAGTATGGAGGGCAGGTGTGGCGTGGCTCTGTGGTACTCGGCATGCCAAGCCAACCTCATGGCCTAGGGTGACTGCTGACCTTTGGCCACCATACTATATTGCCACCAACAGGAAAGAAGAAGGGGGAGGGGGAAGCCTATCTTCTCTTTTTAAAGATACTTCTCCAAAGTAGTACTTCTTCTGCTCACAACTTCTGCTACAACTTCTGGTCACATCCTGAATGTTGTCTCCTGGCTGTACACAGCCTGAAGGGACTAGGACATGTTGCCTTTATTCCAGGTGAACAGGTACCCAGCTAAAGATGGGGAAGAGAGGCTCTATCAACAGCACAGAGAAAGGGGTAGAAAAGACATTGGGGTCTCTGTCCTAGAGAGGCAGGGGTTACAAGCCTCAAGTCCCTTGCGAAGACCCAGGAAGCTACTGTAATGACAGCAGGATCACAGCCATCCTGGTCAGGTGACTTCTGGGGTGACACGTAAGCCAGATTTCTGCTTTTCAAAGAGTCGTCCCTGGGCCAGCAGCATCAACTTCACCTGATAGCCTGTTAGAGATGCAAACTCAGGCTATGCCCAGTCCTACTGAATCAGAATCTGCCTTTTGACATGATCCCCATTACTGGGCTGTAAGATCTCAGAGAAGGAAAAGGTGAGAGACTAGGAAGGCTAGCAGCACAGGACGGGGACGAGGGTGCCCTAGGTAAAGTGATGGCTGGGCTCCTATGAGCCGGCGAGCTCCAATGGAAGTACACAGGGAAGCAAGCCAGACTTGACTCAGGGATCCAAGTGGAAAACACCGCCAACAAAGGAGACCAGGGGAGAGGAGGAGAGATGCTCGAGAAACGTGGAAAGAATGTGGCCTTGAAAACACACTTTAAGAGTATCAGGGAAATGCAGACTCAACCGGTCTGCATCGTAGACCAGGCAGCACGTCATACTCACAACACCCTTGAGTGGCAGGAACTACGGTTCCCGCTGGAGATGATGGACTGAGGTTCAGAAACGTCCACTTGCCAAGGTCATACAGCGGGATGTTCGAACAGCTTACAGGAATACTTTGTAGAGATCTGGCCAGTTTACAAGGCACTATTATAATGCATTATCTAATTTAATCCTCACAATTACTCTGTGAAGTAAATCGAAAGTGGCTGTTATTTTAATTTTCTAGCTAAGGAATTCCAGGGCTTCTGCTTCTTCATTCAATTTTTTTTCCTGTTTCGGTTCCTGATCTCCTAGCACATTATGATAATGAAGAAGGGATGAGGTTCACTGGACCTGACTTTAATTGTGTGAGAGTCTGGCCCTGTGACAGGCATATGGGAGACCCTCTATATAACTGATACAGTTATTATTATGACTACAACACTTGGTTTTGTTCAACCGGAAACTAATACCACAAAAAGAGTTTATCAGAGCAAGGACCAGAGAAGCCAGATATGGAGGGGAAAAGTGCAGATTTTGTGTCAGCAATAAGGGAAGGAATTCTAAGTGAATGCTGCAGAGCACAGACTTTGGAAGCCAGACAAGCTGAGGCCACTCGCCCGTCCAGCTATTTATTAAAATGCCGATATTGGGCAAATTACTTCTTATCCCCTTGCGTCCACTTCCTCGTGAAAATAAGATTGAGAAAAATAAGTATGTATTAATTACTGCTATTGGGTAATATTATAAGGATTAAATGAGATAAGCTATATATGACGATAAGCCCAATGCTCAGAAGACAACAAATGTTCAATAACTAGAGTTATTATTAAATCTGGTTATGGATGGAAGACAAGAGTGAGGTGGAGATGGAGGCAGTAGTAGGTGCCAGTGCTCACTAGAATAAAAAATAAAGTAACCTACATTAGCTGCTTTGAGTGTTATCAGTTTATACACTTTGTCTGTCAACTTTAAATTTAAAAAAAAAAATCCTTCTCCTCAGGCCCACAGACTTTACATACTAATTACAATTAATTTGTCTTCTGATGATGATGCATCCATGACTGATGCTTCCAAGCTGTGTATTTTTATATTCCTGTGTATCTCACAAGTGTATTTGCTAACTCTGAATATAGCAAATGTATACAAAACAAATAGTCATAGGCTTTTACCTTAAATGTTCATGAAGTGAAAGAAGACAAGGGAAAACGCTAATGAACTCATTGTCTCATTTATGAGAAACTTTGGCACAACTTATTAAGGTTACAGATGTTCTGCTTCCTAGAACCTTTTTGTTCTACCCCCAAAATCTATATTTTCCTTTAGTATATTGATTTCTTGTAATAGAGCGGGAACGGCTATTAAATATCTTTATTTGGGAGCTGAGGGGTGCCAAGACGTGAGAAGGGAAATGTATCATGACTTGAAGGAGAGTTGAAGCAATGAGTGGGGTACTCAGGAGAAGGTAGTCTATATCTGGGAAATTATTTACAAATTGACTGAAGGACAGAGAGACTCACCAGAGGAAGAAAAGGGCGAGCTAATGAAAAAAGCATCCAATCACAGGTAAACAGCCTTTGATGGATGAGGAAGATACTTGAATAGATGAGAAAGCACTTTCCCCAGTGGCCAGCTGGCTCACCTCATTGCTCTTTTGGCTTGTAGCACAGTGGAAAGATTCAGTGTAACAAATTATGGAATATATGATGGAGTCCAGCCTATGCATACAAATAACAAACAGAAGTGTTCTTTTCTGTTTTGAGGAGGGGCTATTGATTTCTCTTTTAGGATGAGGCAGATCTTCACCACCAAAACATAGCTGGAAATTGAATTGACTGATTATGAACAATGTCCCAAATGCCACTTTTCTTAGCAATACAAATAACATTTCTGTAGTATATTTAGAGTTTCTGTAGTATATTTAGAGTATATTTATATCTGCGTCATCTCATTTTTATCTTACAAATAACCCTGTGAAGTGTCATGATTTTCATTTTTAGACTTGAGAAAACCAAGGTTTAAAGAAGTAATTAACAGGAGAGGGACACCTGGGTGGCTTAGTCAGTTAAGTGTTTTCCTTCAACTCAGGTTATTTTTTTTTTTTTTAGATTTTATTTATTTATTTGACAGAGAGAGGGAGAGATCACAAGCAGGCAGAGAGAGAAGAAGGGAAGCAGGCTCCCTGCTGAGCAGAGAGCCCAATGCGGGGCTCGATCCCAGGACCCCGGGATCAGGACCTGAGCCGAAGGCAGAGGCTTTAACCCACTGAGCCACCCAGGCACTCATCAACTCAGGTTATTATCCCAGGGTCCTGGGATCAAGCCCTGCATCAGGCTCCTGCCTCTCCTTCTCCATGTGCCTCTCCACCAGCTCTCCCTCTCTCTCTCTCTCTCAAATAAATACATAAAATCTTTTCTAAAAGTAAATAAAGAAGTAATTAACAGGAGAATCCACACCAGGGTCTTTCTGACCATTCTTCACCTCCTCCAATAAATGTCCATCTATGGCAAAAGTCCCACAGAGGGCTTTTTGGGGGCAATCTCTGCCAAGCATATCCTAGGTTTCAATAATGTTTTTCCCTCCAGGACAATTCTATGGTCCCTGACACCTCTTAAAGGCCTTAAGAGCCCATCTGAGGTCTCTTGGGGGACCTGGAATGAGGGTAGGGGCTAAAAGTGGACAGAACAGTATGATGCCCCTAGCACCTAAGGTCCAGCTTAAGGACCCTAAGGACCCTGTGTCCTTGGTGTCTCACGGTTTCTCTGTAGCTCACACCTGCAGCACCCTTCCTATATGTTCTCTGAGAGCCCAAAGTTGCTCTCTAGCCATCCCAGGTATCCAGTTTCTCAAAGCCTCTCTTACTTCTCTCTCGCTCAGCACATCTCAGCCAGCAGTTAGGAAAGCAATCACTTATTGCAAAGTGCTCTCTCCTTAAGAAAATTTCCCATATGGGAAACAGCCAGGGGAGAGGGAGTCTTCTTTAATCACACCAAACCTGTTCTTTCAGCTGTGGGCAGAAAGCCTTCAGACTCAAAGCAACATATCTTCTTCTTCTTCCCCTAATAACTTCCTGTCCTGGCAGAAGCTTTTCTATCATCAGTGGTCAATGAGCTTATAATGGTGCCTGTGCATGAAGGAGAGGAAGCAGCCTTGTCTCAGCTTGACAGTGCAAAGTAGTCTCCATTACAGCTGTATGGACGGTAATAGTTGTAAACTAGTATACAGGTTTGCTTGTATCTGAATCCAGCCTGCACCATTTGCTAGCTGTGGTACCTTGGGCAAATTACCTTCTATGTGACTTGGTGTATGCATCTTTAAAGAGGGCAGCTAGTACATATAAGATATGTACTATATGGGGCGCCTGGGTGGCTCAGTGGGTTAAAGCCTCTGCCTTCAGCTCAGGTCATGATCCCGGGGTCCTGAGATCGAGTCCCGCATAGGGCTCTCTGTTCAGCAGGGAGCCTACTTCCTCCTCTCTCTCTGACTGCCTCTCTGCCTACTCTCTCTCTGTCAAATAAATAAAATCTTTAAAAAAAAAAAAGAATATGTACTATAATGAGAATTGAAACTGCTATCTATTTCAAGTGCTTAGAACAGTTCCTAGTGTACACAAAAGCAATATAAGGATTAGATAAACTGAATTTTTTAAATTACCTCATTTTTTTTTTCTTAGATTTCATTTATTTACTTGACAGACAAGTAGGCAGAGAGGCAGGCAGAGGCAGAGAGGAGGAAGCAGGCTCCCTGCCGAGCAGAGAGCCCCATGCGGGGCTCGATCTCAGGACCCCGGGATCATGACCGAGCCGAAGGCAGGGCCTTTAACCGACTGAGCCACCCATGCGCCCCTAAAATTACCTACTTTTTAAAGTATGTGCTCTGTACTAGGTTCTTTACATCTAAAATTCAGATGACATCTGAAGTTATACTGACCCTTCAGATGCAGATAATAAGTGGTATGGATTAGAGAAAAACTTAGTAACCTTCCCAAGAGTTCTTTGAATTCCCAAGGGTACCTTACACTTCTTGATTAGCTCAGGCTCTAAACACCAGCTTCTTCAGAATTATTCTGTTTGGGATTGTTTTTGTTATTCTGCAGTAAATGGTGTGATTGTGTCCCACAAATATTTAACTCAAATTCATATCCCCAAAATGTATCAAGGCATTCATGTCTGTAGCAATCTTTACCGAACCTGTGGGGAATGACAAGGTTTACATCACAACAACCCAATCAATTTTAAATTCAGTATCAGCCATCCCTGTTCTTTATAAAGTCTTTGACCATGTCCACATGTTGGGATCGGGCCTCCTGCCAGGTTCTGTAATCCTGCTTTCTCATCCTTTTCCCTACTATCTCTCCTTCTCAAGCTTTCACTCCCAGACTGCCTCAGACTCCAAATTCCTCTTGTTTCATTATGCAGACAAACCCACTGGGCTCTCTCCAGCCCATGACTTTTTTTAAAACCTGGCTAAACTTCTGCCATACAAAGCCCTTGCTGAAATTGTGACTTTTTTTTGAGGACATCATTAAATTATTAGTCAAAGATTAAATTCATCCTTGCTCTGCGTTCATATGAGGATGGGAAACAGGAAGAGGATGGTCAGCAAATGTGCATTTTTTCCCATTAGTTCTCACAGCAACGCTTCAAGGTAGGTCTGACTCTTCCTATTTTATAACTGGGAAAACTGAGGCTCAGAGCAGTTAAGGAATATATCCAGGGTCATGTAGCTGGGAAGGGATGAGCAGAGTCAAGACCACATAGGTCTGGCTTGGAATCCTATGCTGTTTTCACACCACACTGGTTCCTTCATATGTTGTGCTAGGCCTTGGGAATCTAAAGGGTTCCAAGATGATGGCAGAGATCAGAGGAGCCAAATGCAGCTCCTCCCCAGGCCCTTCATTCTTGGCCAGGATGTTCCTGGCTGCCATCTTATGGCAAGTGTCCATGATATGATGCCCAGACCTGAGCCCAGACTTCCAGGTGGGATCTGACTGGCACACAGGAAAGCAGGACCCTCCATGTCATTCTTTACTGTGGATTTCTAGTTTTACAACCTGAAGTCCCTTTGGCTCCTTGAACCTACATTTCACTGCTGATTCATTCTGAGTTTTCAGTGAACAGAAATGCCTAAAACAAAGTTCTTCCTTGAGCTCTGGAGTTAGTCCTAGGGTGAACCCTTGTTTTACCACTTCCTGTGAGACCTTGGACAATTCACCTCTTTTTTAGGCCCCAGTTTCCTCGATTCCTCTAGAAGAGACAATAATATTATTTACCTGATGAAGTTGTTAGAAGAATTAAATGAATTAATGAATGCAAAATGCTAACCCAGCCCCTGGAACACTGTACATGCCCATCCTCACTCCCACCTCCAGAAAGTCTGATCTCTGCCCTCTCCCCCATCTCCATGCCAGCCAGCATACATAAGCATGCACACATAATGGAAGGCACCCTCCTAAAGAAGAAGGCCTGGCCTTAGAAACCCTGGATTCAATTTAATCACATGCTAGCTGTGTCTCCAGATGTTCAATCTCTCTTAGCTACAGCTTCTTCCTGTGCAAAATGGAAACCATAATTTTGTACTCACTTAACTCACAGATTCATCATAAAGATTACATAAAATGGAAATGTAAAGAAGCTCAGCATTCATTGATACCTCATTTCTATTCCACTTATAAAGTCAGTCAGTAGATTTTTTTTAACTAAGTGCAGGATTTTATACTACTCTCCAAACACTTTTTAAAGATTTTATTTATTTATTTATTTATTGAGAGGGGTGAGGGGGACCAGAGAGAGAATCTCAAGCAGACTCAACTGAGCATGGAGCCCACCTTGGGGCACAATCCCACAACCCTGAGATCATGACCTGAGTAAAGATCAAGAGTTGGCCACCCAATTGACTGAGCCACCCGGGTGCCCCCAGATTAACATCATTCTAAGTGACTTCTCTATATTAGGCCTTCACATTTTTTTCTCATGTGATACATTTATTCTCATGTGGGTTTTTTTTTAAGATTTTATTTATTTATTTGACAGAGAGACACAGCAAGAGCAGGAACACAAGCAGGAGGAGTGGGAGAGGGAGAAGCAGGCTTCCTGCAGAGTGGGGAGCCCGATGAGGGGCCCAATCCCAGGACCCTGGGATCATGACCTGAGCCAAAGGCAGACGCTTAACAACTGAGCCACCCAGGTGCCCCAATTCTCACAAATTTAAAAAATACATTCAGGGCGCCTGGATGGCTCAGTTGGTTGAGCAACTGCCTTCAGCTCAGGTCATGATCCCGGACTTCCAGGATCGAGTCCCGCATTGGGCTCCCAGCTCCTTGGGGAGTCTGCTTCTCCCTCTGACCTTCTCCTCTCTCATGCTCTCTCTCACTCATTCTCCCGCAAATATTTATTTGTCAGAGAGAGAGAGAGAGAGAGAGCGTGAGCACAGGCAGACAGAGTGGCAGGCAGAGGCAGAGGGAGAAGCAGGCTTCCTGCCAAGCAAGGAGCCCGATGTGGGACTCGATCCCACGTCCCTGGGATCATGACCTGAGCCGAAGGCAGCCGCTTAACCAACTGAGCCACCCAGGCGTCCCTCATTCTCCCGCAAATAAATAAATAAAATCTTTTTTAAAAAATCCATTCATATCAAAATGAAAGCATTGGAACCTTATCCCCACTAGTCATAAATTTTCTTTTATTATTCAGAACAAATCTGCACCAACTGGCTGCCTGATCTACTGTGCTGGGGGTAATGGCAAAGTCAAAGAAATGTAATTTGAGGTGGGTACCCTCAAGCGTACTAGTATATTGGGGGAAAACCTTCCTACTTAACCTTAAATGTTAATGTCTTGAAACACTTACAAAACCTTTCAAAGGAACCTAGAAAACCTCAAAATGTCCCGACATGGAACAATCTTTAACTTTGATGGTAATTCTTTCTAACAGTCTTCCCTCTTGGTTCTGTATGAAATAGAGGAGACATGACATTATGGAACTGAAAATCTTAGAATTCATCACCTAACTTTAATGCTGAAGGGCCTGGGGGATCATCCAGACTAACCTGTACATCTAACAGGAGAAGGTGCAGTGATCCTACAGAGAGCAAAGGACTTAATCCAAATCACTCCTATCTGTGGCAGAACCTGGGCAAACTCAGGCCGGTCTTGACTCGTTTAGGATTGTTACAAAACGGTAAGAATCAAAGTGGTAAGAGAGTGGGACAGGCCACAGTAAGAAGAGGTACATTTTGCACACATCTGGTTCTTATTCCTCCTCCTAGACTGTGTTCCTCCCCCTCAGTGTGTGGAATGTCAGGAGAGGGAGGACCCCTGAAGAAGAGCTAACAAGGACCCCTGAAAAGCGTCACTGGGGTCTGTGTGGTTGGGCCAGACAGCTAAACGCAAAGCGTCTCCACGAATGTGGTTTCTGAGTGCCCTTCCCTCCCCCAGCGCCCTTGCGCTCGCCCTGCCTGGTGCCCGGCAGTAACCCCGAGGCGCCCTGCAGCCTCGGCGATCTTCAATGTAGCGATTTGGGAAGATTAAAAAAAAAAAAAAAAAATAGAGAATGTGCTCCTTTTCCCTTCAAACCTGGTAGTTAGATCGGGGACCCTCCCTTGCAGAAATAAGAACCCGAACTTTGTGCCCACGTGGCTTTTCCCTGAGCTTGTGCTCCCTTCGGAAACCCGGGACTCCTTTCCTAACAGCCTTTTGGGGGAAGAGGATGTGGAGAGAGAGCATCGCAGAAAAGGGGCCAGCTGTGGGAGAAGGTGGGGGTTAAGTCAACCGATGGGGTAAGGGGAACTAGAAGTAATGGGGGGTCCGGGACGTAGGGATGGGGGGGTGATGGCTCAGAAGGCCATGGTCGCCCCGCCGGGCCTGAGATTGTGCCCAGCCTCGCCAGACCTAGAAATTAGGGCATATCCGCAAGGCCCACACCCTTTATTTCAGAGGGTAACGGAAACCACTGAAAAATAAGCTCTCTGGACGCCCGCAGGAGCCCGGAGCGAGCTCCGCGCAGGCGCACACGGCTCAGCTTTTGCCCTCGAGTTACCCCGCGCGGCTGGCCGGCGAACTAGGTGAAAGGTAACTAGCAGGCACTGCTCCGGGCGACAGCCACAGCGCGCATGCGCGGCAGGGCGGGTGCGGGCCCCGCAGCTCGCTCCGGCCTCCCCAAGTTTCTCCAAGTCTGCACTTCAGCGAACTGTGGGAGTGGCGCGCCTGGGAAGGGACAGTGCAGGAGGCGCTGGGGTGCGGGATAGGGGCAGACTTGGAAAATTCTTGTCCACTCTGCCCTCCATGGGAGATCCCGGGATGATGCGGGGAGAGAACCACCTACTAGGCGCCATTTGTGTGCCCCACCAAGTGCTGGGCGTGTCACTGCGTTAATTCTGGCAACCCTCTGAAGGAGGCTGTATGGCCTCACATTTACGAAAGAGGAAACCGAGGTGATGTGATTTCATGTAACTTGCCCAAGGTCATTCAGTCCATAAAGGGCAGTTTCCTCAAATGGTCCCTGATTCGAGATTTTTTCCTTTTGTTTTTTCCTTTGCCCTAGTGCTAATAACTGACATGTACAGTGCATTTTACAAGGCACCTCTTAGACATTACTTGTTCTCTTTACCTGAAAGCTACGAGGTAGGTAATATACTATCTCTCTTTTGTAGATGGGCAAACTTAGACTCAATAAAGTTGTTCTAAGATCACACAGACTAGCAGAGTTGAGATTTTATGCCTCATGTTAGACGGATCAAGAAAGATCAGGTTCCTCCACCTCCTATCCTTCAGAACTATGGAGAATAGGAGAACTTCAGGCTCAAGGGGTTGAGGGGCCCAGGCCATGAGGAACACAAAGATGTTCTCATCACAGGAGGTTTCCTTTGATTGCAGGTTTCCAATACACAGTTACAGTTACACTCCTTCTAGGAGATACTTGGGGTGTTAGCTCACTGAGGGCAGGGACTCATGGTTTGTTGAATTTGTTTGTTGGTGAGTTTATAACTAAAAGAACACATACTCAACCTCAGACTATCCCAGAGGGAAGGAGCAATTGTGTCCAGCACTGGGTCATGATTACTTTCTGGTGACTTTTCCCCAGTGAGGGCTCTTGCATTCATTCGGCAAACCTTCTTAGCACCCACTCTGGTGTGTGCTGAACTGGAAAACAAGATGGAAGCTTTGAAAGGCAGGAAGGCCTCGCTTCTACCGAAAACTCCATTCTGAATCCTAGACATCTGGGAGTTTGCCCACCTCCATGCATGTGGAAGCCACAGGGTTTCCTGTGAGCCCAAGAAACGCACCACTCAGGGGCATGGGACCAAATCACACTGCTCCCTCCCTTGGTGCCAAGCTGTTCCTCAGACTCACAAAACAAAAGCAGCTCTGCTCCTCTCCTGAGGAGGCCTTGGAAACAGGCAACTACCAAAAGGGAAATGCAAGGGAAGCAGAAAAAGCGGTAGGGCGGCTGATCAGCCCCCTCCCACTCCCCATCTCTTTCCAAGAATCCCTTCTTCCCTTGAGTGTCCAGTCAGGGAATTGGAATGTCACTGCCTGTGCCCCAAGACTGTGCTGCTGCTCAGGCTGATAAAGACAAAGGCTGCAATTGGACTGTCTTTGCCCGAATGTAACCCTCCCTGCCTTGTAGCCTCCCTGAGGTGACCAGGGGAGATCACGTGTTGCCCGAAACTATCAAGATGCTTCTGCAAGCTGCCTGCCTGGTGGTGTTGGCAGAAAGAAAGCTGCTTGGGGACTAACACTATCAATCTGTTGAGAGTCCCCATGCTGACACACTGGGTGCTTTGCTACAGTTTTACTTGGTTTCCATAGGATCCCCCACAGCCCTATGCAGTAAGCAGTACCATCCCCATTTTGTAAAGGATAAAACTTGGGCTCCTGAAGGGATGATTTCCCCACATTACACACCAAGTAAAAAGATTGGCTGAAACTCAACTCCCACTTCTCTATGCATTTAGAACCCAGCACCCCAATGGGGCAGGTACTTGGAGCTGGTTGGGAAAACTATCCCTTGGATACTCACCTTCTTCCCTAATTATCCCAGAGATACTTCAGCAAAAATGTAGAACAAGTGAAATTCCATGCCTTATACAAAGTTAAACAACAAGTGACTTAATAGAGGAATGAATGAATGGATGGAAGAAGGTAGAAAATGAGATGTGACTAAAGTACCTGGAATTGTGGTTGGCACATAGTAGACAGTCAATAAATATTTCCTTAATGAATCCATTAAACAGAAAGAAGAAATAAAAATATAAAGAACAGAAGAATTTCAGTGTAAGGTGCAGATATTTTAGAAAAACAATTTCCCAACCTGAAGCTCACAGATAAAGTTTGTAATCCTGTTGGAATTTGAAATGCTCCTTTCTGAATTATCGCTGAAAAGTTTACTGGCACCAGAAAGTTATCAGTAGATACACAAAACATGGATGCAGTTAAGCCCTGGTCCACAAGTCCCTTCCTATTGAATTACCTCTTATGGTGCTTCTTGCGTGTGATTTGTGCTGCTGGTTTTTATCAGTTGGAAAGGCCTTTCATTCCATTCACTAAGTGCTAGTACATACTCTTTACGAAGCACTACATATGTTACAAAGTGCATAAGATATGGCCCTTGCTCCCAAGTGAGGAAAACATGAGATTTGGAGTCAACTGTTCTCGTTCGAGTCCTGCTCTCATCAGGGTGTGTACTTCTGCACATTACTTAACCTCAGCCATCTTCAGTGTTCACATATGTAAAAGGGGTATAAAATTACCCCACAGATAGCAAGAGAAATTAATAAAGGAGGGATTCATAAGAGGTAAATGTTATTAATTTAACTTTATTCAGAGAGAACATGGGGAATGTTGTGCCAGGCACCGAACCTAGCTTTTTTTTTTTTTTTAAGATTTTATTTATTCATTTGACAGACAGAGATCACAAGTAGGCAGAGAGGCAGGCAGAAAGAGAGGAGGAAGCAGGCTCCCCGCCGAGCAGAGAGCCGGACACAGGGCTCTATTCCAAGACCCTGGGACCATGACCCAAGCCACCCAGGCGCCCCCTAGCTCTCTTTAGGGAAGAGGAACTGAAACCTTGAGACCTAAGAATAATTTTGGACTGGAGGTTGTCCAGGCAGCAAGGAGCATGAAGGAGCAGAGTCTCGCTGACCAGTAACAGTGGTAAGGGCCTCATGGGCCTTGGGCCACATTTCTATTGAGATATGGATATGTCCCTTGAATCTGGTGGCTGCAGGAAGAAGGGGCATCTCAGAGCAACTGAATCCTTTGAGAACTCTGCTGTCTACCTGGGCTCAACGTGCCATTTCCCTGCTCAGGTCAGCCTGAACTCATGACAGCCAGCACTTATTGAGTCTCTGCTGGATGCAAGACCCTAAGAATTCAGAGCAGGCCTGATACAAATATAAAGTTTGTAAACACAGAATGACCTGAAGGTTTAAGAGGGAAGACACCTAGCCCACTGGGGAATGGGAAATTCCTAAGGAGGCAGCCTTTGGCTAGGATGTGAAGGATGGGGCAGATTTTAATGAGGACAGGAAAAAACAAAATGGGTTTACGCCCTTTGACAAACAAGTAGAATTCCACTTTAGCCATACTACATGCTTCTTTGATTTACTCACAGAATTTAGAGGGAAAGGAAGAAAGCACGAGGAAATGCATCTTGGTCATCTTGGAAGGCAAGGGAGTAGTTAAGGTTTTACAGCTTTGACTTGTTTCCCAGCTCTGTGGCCTTGGCTTGTTACCTTCTCTTGTGCCTGTAGCCTTGTCTAGAAAGTAAGAACTCTCACACCTAACTGACAGCATTATTATGGGGGTGAAATGAGATGGTAGGAAGGTCAGGAATCCACTACCATACGAACCAAGAACTTGATCAACTCTGGAGAAATGGCAGCTTCTTTCTCCTTCCCCACCACATGGAAGGTCAGGACTGAACTCCTTTATTTGCATTTAAAAGCCACACAGCCTCTTTTAAAACAACAGGCCCAAGAAACACTTCCAAACATCCTCCTAGACATTTCTATGTATGCTTTCTCTTTATCCATAGAAAAACTTGTGCAAATGTCCACCCCTCGGGAACGCAGCAACTCTGTTAATTAAGTATAACCCTATTCTGTCTGAAGACTGTAATTACCCTTCTCCCTAGATGTCCTGCCTTGAGAATTCCTCTGCTCCAGGGCCAACCTGTCAGAGCCCAGTCTCCTTTGGGCAGAGACGCAGAAGGGCTGGGATCTCAGATTCTATCCACAGAGGACAATCTCTGGTCCCTCCGGGGGGTTGTTGTAAATAATTAGTGTAAGTCCTGTTTCTTTCCCTAGCCTCATGGTAGTTCCAAGGACAACAATACAGAGGAAAGCCAAGTCTCTGCGGAATTTCCTGAATAATCCAAAATGCTCGAGTGTCACGGAATTTCCCTACACAGTATCCAAGTCTAACCCATTCTGCATTTTGTCCCACTTCACACTTGCATACACTATAGTAGGTACACAGTAAAGTTTAATTCCCAGTTGTTGTTTTTCTTTTCCAGAGTTAAGTCACTGGGAAAAAATGTCAAGGCCATAAAAAGGAAACAGGAAGCTTAAATTCCACCTAAACTCATCTCAGGAGCTTAATGTTCCTTTGGGGGAACCAGCAGCCAGTCATTTCAGGAGCTTAGAAGGAGACCCAGGTGACTGGGATCCTAACTGTGTTTCTGCCTTTAAGCCAATTCACAGCCTAAGCTAAGTCACGCCCCTTCTCCAAGTCTCAGTTTCCACACCTGTAAACTTAAAAGTTTAGGCAAGTCAACTTTTAGGTTCCTTTCCAAGTATCAGTCGCCTCTGATACATATTTGGAGTTTTGCTACTTGCCCCCAAAGCAGGGAACATTTTGAAACTAGAAGCCAATATTTCAGAAAACTCAGAAAAAGAATGCCTGTGAAACACTGACATTTGTTGAAATTCAAGCGCAAACACCAATCACAATCTATTAGCAAAGTCCAACTCGGAAAACTATGTACTTGAGAACAATGAAAGTATTATTTAGTTCTTTGCCAAAAGTTAAAACTAAAATTTAACCTTCTTCCCCCTAAATTTATTATACAGTTTGGCTGCATGTTGAGTGTATTTTTTAAAGGAAGCAAGCACATTTAATTAAAAGATAATACTGTACCAATTTTTATTAATTAGGGGAAACAATAAATGTGCTTACCTTTCTTCACATATATGCACATTAGATAAGGAATGAGGACGTTCAGAACCAATAGCTAGGAAGAACAATGAGTATATTTATGAATTAACTTTTTTAAGCAAATAAAACTAGTAAATGGCTGAGTTGGTATAGTAGACACTGTTGGTACCTTAATGGTACCTATCTGTCCCCAGCTGCTGTGAGTGCTCACTGCTCAGGGCTCACAGGAACTGCCCTCCACAGAATGGGAGCTGACTCTCCCAGGAGGTTATGCTCCCCTCCCTTGCAGCCCAAAACTGACTGATGAAGAGTTAAACTATCTGGCACCACACCTCAGGATGGGACCAACTCTGCAGTGTGATCTAAGCTCCAGAGTTCCCCTGAGCTGGTCATGGTCACACTTTTCCTGAAGTCATGTCCTTATCTGACTACTTGCCCTTCCCATCCTGCTTCCACACACACAATACCTACACCACAGAATCTCTGCAAGGATACATAAAAAACTGGTAACATATTATTTCTATGAAGAGGAACTAGATGTTTGGATTTCTTTTCACTCCATATTTAATATTGGAACTATGTGCATGTGTTATTCAATAAAACAAGTTGATTTTTACTTTTTTTAAAAGATTTTATTTATTTATTTGTCAGAGAGAGAGGGAGAGAGAGCGAGTGAGCACAGGCAGACAGAGTGGCACGCAGAGGCAGAGGGAGAAGCAGGCTCCCTGCCGAGCAAGGAGCCCGATGTGGGACTCGATTCCAGGACGCTGGGATCATGACCTGAGCCAAAGGCAGCTGCTCAACCAACTGAGCCACCCAGGCATCCCAACAAGTTGATTTTTAAAAGTACCACTTAGTGTATTAACTATAGAATATACAGAAAAATAAAAATCACTTAAAATCCCAACTCTAAAATACACCATTGTTTATATTTTGTTGTATTTCCTTTTAGTCTTCCTTCTATTTGAAGACTTTTTTTTAAATAAATGTGATCACGATGTGCATGTAGATTTATATTCTGATTTTTGGAATCAATTTTTTAGCCTACATATTTTCCCACATCAATACATTTTATCCTAAAATATCATTTGTGATGGCTGTTTAGTTTTCCACTGTATAATAGTATAATAATTTTTAAATCAGTTCCCTATTGATAGCCATTAGACAGCTGTGAATCTACTGTTCCCTTAGAATAGGTTTCTAGATTTGGATTTATTGATCAAAGAAAAAGGAAATTTTTAAACTTATAATAATGAAATATTAAACTTTCCTCCTCAAGGTTTGTACCCATTTGCAGTCCCCCCAGCAGTGCATATGAGTATTAATGAGCCCTCACCAGCACTCAGAACAATGGACCCTTGGCATTCTTGGCTTTATTGTTGTCAAATTTCCACTTCTCAGGAGCTTCCCAAAAGGTTCCTGATGGGTAGTAATTGGTAATTGGTTGGGACAGGGCTGAGAAACTGTCAGGATTGGCTGAGAAGTTCTCTCATCACTCAGTAAGTCTAGCTAAGGGCCCAGAGTCTGTAGTCACTGTAGCAGCCCTGCAGCAGGGCCCTGCTGACTTCATCCTGCAGTGTGGCTGCTTCTGAACTCTGTGCCATCCATCAGCACATTACCGGGCAGCAGGGGTCATTGGCATCCACAGTCATCCCTGAATTTCTGCACATTCAGGTAAGCTCATGGTTTGCTCTGTTTCAATAATGATGTCATAATTTAGTTGCAAGTTTATTTCTATGGCAGAATTTATATACTCATTCATTTTTTGAGGGGGGAGGGGCAGGAGAGGGAGAATCTATTTTTTTTAAGATTTTATTTATTCATTAGAGAAAGAGAGAGAGAAGCACACTCTAGAAAGAGCAGGGGGAAAGGGAGAGAGGGAGAGGGAGAAGCAGACTCCCCGCTAAGAGCCCGAAGTGGGGCTCAATCCCAGGAACTGGAGATCATGACCTGAGCTGAAGACAGCTGCTTAACCATCTGAGCCACCCAGGCACTCTGAGGGGGAGAATCTTAAGCAGGCTCCTCACCCAGTGCAGAGCCCAACAGAGGGCTCGATCTCACACCCCTGAGATCATGACCTCAGCCAAAATCGAGTCAGATAGTTAACTGACTGAGCCACCCAGGTGCCCCTATGGCAGAATTTATTTTAAAACCACTATCAGTTACTTTAGTCTAATAAGTATAGACTTTATTAAGGGTCTTACAGGGTTACTTAAATTTCTCAGTTATTCTTTAATGCATTTTCTAGAGGAGGTTATATGCTATACTGATTGGATAATTTGGTATCCAAATTGTGGATATATTCATTAAATAAGTCAAGGGGCTTCCATTATTCCAAATGAAATAGAATTTTTTTTTGAAGATTTTATTTATTCATTTGAGAGAGAACGAGAGGCAGAGAGAGCACAAGCAGGGAAAGAGGCAGAGGGAGAGGGAGAAGCAGACTCCCCACTGAGCTGGGAGCTGGACATGGGGCTCAATCCCAGGACCTGGAGATCATAACCTGATCTGAAGGCAGTTGCTCAACCACCTGAGCCACCCAGGTGCCCCCGAAATGGAATTTAAAATACTTGATCGCTTTCAGGGTGCAGAGAACCCAGGACAGTAAGTGCTTCTAATGTCCCCATCCTACGTCCATTTCACACCACATGATCTGGATGCATTTGTGACCTTTATGAACAGGCTTCTAATTAGCTTGATAAATGCACAGTCTAGAAGTTCCAGGTTCCAGTGCCAGCTCTGGCCCTGAGTAGTTGGGAGTTCTCAGGTAACTCACTTCTCTGGGCTTCAAGTTCCTCCCCTTTAAATGATAAGTTTATTCTCAAATAGTTACCAACCTAGGATCCTAGAACCTCACTGGAATCTTGAAAGGTAGTAATAAGCATTCACAAGGTGAAATACTTCTAATATTTTGTTAGAAACTAATATTATATAGATTAAGGTTGGACAGGATAACTAAGGGGGCCCTTTTCTTTGTTTAGGCTGTGATGACACAGGAATCCTCACAACCCTTTGAGGTATGTACGATTGTTACCATGAATTTACAGATAAAGAAACTGAGGTACAGAGAGTTAAGCAATTTGCTCAAGGTTGCATAGCTAGTTAGTGGTGGAAGGAAGATCAAATCCAGGTAACCACACTGCTTACTGCTAATTCTAATTCTGTCATAGTAATTAAGAGCTCTGTTTGGCAGCAGCATGTCTTTAATGAAAAGAAGAAAATTAAATGTTATTAATTAATATTTAAATACAGCTTGGTATGCAAACATTGTCCCGAACCTCAAGTATTCAGAAAAAAAAGCACTTTCAAATGTTTGAAAAGAATGGAGATGTCTGACCAGCACTGAATTAGATATACCCAAGTTCCCTTCTGGTTCTAATGTCTCTGAGACCAAGGAGGAAATATGGACATTAAAGAAAAACAATTCCATAAAACATCACTCAGACTGGAGCATTTATATTCCAAGAGTAATCAAAACACTATTTCTTTGTTAAATGATGCAGACAAGTTTAATTTTAAAAACCAGTAATCAAATGAGAGTCAGTGGACTTGACTATTAAAAAATCTTAAAGCCAAAAGCAAAAGGGCCTTAGAACTGCAATTTCATGGTTGATTTTTACCACATTAGTATTATGCTGGAGAATAATCACATAGAGTTCTTACCTAGTGCTTATCAAAACATCTGACCTGCTTTATAAACATTTTCTTCATTCCCCCCAGCAATTCTGTAAGTTTCGTGATCAGGATAAATACAGTCAGCTTAGATTACTTAACAGCAAGAAAGGGGGGGGGGGGCAGGGGAGAAGAAGAGCCACGGCAGAGTCTGTCTTCTCTCTCCCTCTCAGCCGTTTCTTGCATAGAGCTGACACATGACAGATGCTCAGTCAACATCTGTCCAATGGCTGAAAAATTCACGAAGGGGCTACTAGATCCTGACAAAATCTCTATTCAGCTGCCCTGTTTCCATAATGTAAGTTTAATACAATAAAATGTTAACCAGTGCAATTAATCTTAAATAGCTGTATGTAATGCAGTGTAATTGCTGCTAAGGTCAACAACTTTTTAAAAATTCTGTGACAGTGGAATATTACTCAGCCATCAGAGGGGATGGATACCTGTCATTTGGATCAACATGGATGGAACTGGAGGGGATTACGCTAAGTGAAGTAAGTCAAGCAGAGAAGGACAATTATCATATGGTTTCACTCCTATGTGGAACATAAGAAATTGTGTGGAGGACCACAGGGGAAGGGAAGAAAAACTGAATCAGGGAAGAAATCAGAGAGGAGACAAACCATGAGAGACTCTGGGCTCTGGGAACAAAACTGAGGGTTACAGAAGGGATGGGAGTGGCGGGATGGGGTAACCAGGTGATGGATATTAAAAATTCTTTTCAGGGGGCGCCTAGGTGGCTCAGTGGGTTAAAGCCTCTGCTTTCAGCTCAGGTCATGATCCCAGGGTCCTGGGATCGAGCCCCACATCCGGCTCTCTGCTCCCCAGAGAGCCTGCTTCCTCCTCTCTCTCCCTGCCTGCCTCTCTGCCTGCTTGTGATCTCTGTCAAATAAATAAATAAAATCTTAAAAAAAATTTTTTTCAGAGGTTTTATAAAAATAAAACAAAACTCCATGACCTTAGAAACTATAATCTCCTCATTATATTCCAAGTTTACTTTATCAGTTCTAATCCTTACGTTGCTCAAAGTTTGTATTATATTTTGCACATCATGTATAATAAGTCAGGTTCTTATCCTGACATTCTTGATAAAATAGAGAGGCCTGGATTTGAAGTCAAGTTGAGAATTAACGTTTTTTTATTCAGAGGTAGGTGAATGACTTCTGGTAACCCTGACTGATCTTAACAGTGGGAGCAACCCCACCCTCCAATTCATTGTGCAATGGGGAAGTGGTTTGCTGAGCAGGCCTACACAAAAAAGGCCAAAACTGTATTATACATTAAATGTGTGAGTCATATCCCTTGCTCCTTGCTCAAGAAGAATTGTATCTTAAACAAGTGATGGAATGCATGGGCCAGACACTGCTGCGGTTTTAGAGGTGAATAAGATGCAGTTCCAGCAATCATATGACTGGGGGTTGCACGAGAAGGCTAGAGGGTAAGCCAAAAAGAAAACAAAAAAAGGCTCACAAATAACTATGATTCAAGGCAGAATGTGATGAGAGCACTCAATTCCCATAGAGAGAAAAATTATTTCTAGTTAGAGGATCAAAAGATTTCATAAGATATATGTCAGTAGAACTGGAATTTCCCATTCTTATAAGCATCTTTTAAGCTCCACTGTTCTCAAGACTCTGTGCCTGGCACTGGGGATTCAGAGATAAAACCAGCACATTTGTGCTCATGGAAAAGCCTTCAGTCTAGCCAGCAAAGAGAAACTTATGAAAAGAAGAGTCTCAACATACCCTGGCAAAAGTTCTTTTAGGATAAAGAAGAAAAAGCCACTGGAGCACAGAGGACTAAGCAACTGGTTCTGCCCCGGGACTGTGACACACAGTGTAATGTGTAAAAGAATTAACATATGGCTCACACAGTGAAGCAGGTGCTCTGCCTGAGGCTTCACACCCATCCGTGTCCTTGACTCTCACAATAACCCCTGAGGGGCTTACTATTTTCCCTGCTTTATGGATGGAAAAACTACAGCTCAGAGTTTCAGTAAACTGAAAGTTGCCCAATGTCATACAATAGGTAAGCAAAGAAGCAATGAGAATTGAACTTTGGGCTCTGATGGCTATTTCCAACTGCCCAAAAGAAAAGGGAAGAATGCTAAAAGTATAAAGAAATTTGTATTACTAGCTTGATCACAGGCCAGGAAGCAGGACAGCCAAGATCTTCTTGGGAAAATAACAGAAGGCAGCTTTTCCAGAGTGTAGACTGCCTAATAATTCAGAATACAGCTGTATCAGAACATAGAAACCCTTCTTCCTTGACTGGATGTTTGACTGTTTCCAACATCGTACCATTAAAAGGAGCTAATAGCCCTAACACAGAAAAAGGGAATGGGAAGTGACGGGGAAGACGAAGGTGGCTTTTTGGATGTAGTGATAAACAAGATCTCCCTCTGAAGAGGTTGATGGGCATCTAAAGTAATAAGCTTTATTATTCCAAGTGTGGTAGGAAGCCAGAACATTATGAAGATATAGATAAGAAATGTTATTCTTTTGCATGTTGCTCTCCAGTTTTCCCAATACCATTTGTTGAAGACTGTCTTTTTCCCACTGAATATTCTTTCCTGCTTTATCAACGATTAATTGACCATACGGTTGTCAGTTCATTTCTGGGTTTTCTATTCTGGGTCCATTGATCTATGTGTCTATTTTTGTGCCAATACCATATTGTTTTCATGACTACAGCTTTGTAATATAACTTGAAGTCTGGAATTGTGATGCCTTCAGCTTTGCTTTTCTTTTTTCAAGGTTGCTTTAGCTATTTGGGACCTTTTGTGGTTCCATACAAATTTTAGGATTGTTTAGTCTAGCTCTGTGAACAATGCTGTTGGTATTTTGATAGGGATTACACTGAATGTGTAGATTGCTTTTGGTAGTATAGACATTTTAACAATATTTGTTTTTTTGATCAGTGAGCATGGATCCATTTCCATTTCTTTGTGTTGTCTTTCTTTCATCAGTGTTTTACAGTTTTCAGAGTATAGGTGCTTCACCTCTTTGGTTAGGTTTATTTCAGGTATCTTAAGGTTTTTGGTGCAGTTGTACAAGGGACTGATTCCTTGATTTCTCTTTCTGCTGCTTCAATATTAGTGTATGGAAATGCAACAGATTTCTGTATGTTGATTTTGTATCCTGCAACTTTACTGAGTTCATGTATAAGTTCTAGCAATTTTTTGGTGGAGTCTTTTGGGTTTTCTGTGTAGAGAATCATGTCATCTGCAAATAGTGAAAGTTTTACTTCTTCCTTGCTTATTTGGATGCCTTTTACTTCTTTTTGTTATCTGATTGCTGAGGCTAGGACTTCCAGTATGATATTGAATAAAATTGGTGAGGGTGAACATCCCTGTCTTGTGAAAAGCTCTCGATTTTTCCCCATTGAGGCTGATATTAACTGTGGATTTTTCATATATGACCTTTATCATGTTGAGGTATAACCCTACTTTGTTGAGGGTTTTTTATCATGAGTGGATCTTGTACTTTGTCAAATGCTTTTCCTGCCTCTATTGAAAGGATCATATGGTTCTAATCCTATCGTTTATTAATGTAGTGTTATCACATTGATTGATTTGCAACATGCCAAAGAATGAAACTGGACTACTCTCTTCCACCATACACAAAAATAAACTCAAAATGGATTAAAGACAGGGCTGCCTGGGTAGCTCAGTCAGTTAAGTGCCCAACTCTTGATCTCAGTTCAGGTCTTGATTTCAGGGTCATGAGTTCAAACCCCACGTTGTGCTCCACACTTAAAGTGTGGAGCCTACCTTACCAAAAGAATGGATTAAATACCTAAATGTGAAACAGGAAACTATGAAACTATGAAAAAATACAGGCAATAACCTCTTTGACATCAGCCATAGCAACCTCTTACTAGCTATGTCTCTTGAGGCAAGGGTAACAAAAACAAAAATAAATTATTGGGACTTCCTCAAAATAAAAAAACTTCTGCACAGTGAGGGGAAACAATACAACTAAAAGGCAACCTATGGAATGGGAGAAGATATCTGCAAATGACATATCTGATAAAGGGTCAGTATCCAAAATATATAAAGAACTGATATAACTCAATATCCCCAAAAAAGGAATAATCCAGTAAAAATGGGCAGAAGATATGTATGGACATTATCCCAAAGACATAGATGGCCAATAGATACATGAAAAGATACTCAGCATCACTGATCATCAGGGAAATCAAATAAAAAATATAATGAGATATCACTTCACACCTGTCAGAATAGCTAAAAATCAACAACATAAGAAATGATAGGTATTGGTGAGGATATGGAGAAAGGGGAACTTTCTTGTTGCACTAGTGGGAATGAAACTGGTACAGTCACTCTGCAAAACAGTATAGAGTTAAAAAGTTAAAAACAGAACTACCTTATGATCCAGCAATTGCACTACTAGGTATCTACCCAAGGAATACAAAAATACCAATTCAAAGGGACACATGCACCACAATGTTTACAGCAACACTATCCAGAGTAGCCAAATTATGGAAACAGCCCAATATCCAACAACCAAGGAATGGATAAAGAAGATGTGGTGTGTGTATATATACAATGGAATATTACTCAGCCATAAAAAAGAATGAACTCTTGCTATTTGCAATGCTGTGGATGGAGCTAGAGAGTATTATGCTAAGTGAAATAAGTCAGAGAAAGACAAATTCTGTATGATTTCACTCATATGTGGAATTTAAGAAACAAAATAAATGAGCACGGGGCGGGGTGGGGGAAGAGCGTTAACCAAGAAACAGACTCTTAACTATAGAGAACAAACTGATGGGGAGGTCGGTGGGGGGGGATGGGTGAAATAGATGATGGGGATTAAGGAGAGCACCTGGTGATGAGCACCAGGTGTTGTATGGAAGTGTTGAATCACTAAATCGTACACCTGAAACTAATATTACACTATATATTAACTAACTAGAATTTAAAACTTTAAATAAATAAAAAAATTAAATTTAGACATGACATCCCATCACTTTGGCTATATTCTGTTGGCCAGAAGCCAGTTACTAACCATGTAATGATTACAAAGGGATGTATATACCATGAGTGGGGATTACTTAAAAAAAATTATAGTAACCCTTAAAACCTAAATTGAGGTATAACCACTGATAATAGTTTGTTGTATTTCCTTCCAATTTTTCCCTAAGTATATAAATAATAATGTTTTATTTTTTCAAACTTATGATCATACTGTATAAGAGCTATACCCTATTTTAACTTTTTATTTTAATATAATTCCAAATGTCTCCTACAGAAAAGTTGCAAGAATAGTCCAAAACTTTAATATACTCTTTACCTAGATTCATCAATACATTTTTTTGCCTCATCTGTTTTATCTATTTTTGTACGTGTATTTATATTTATGCATATTATTTGGTATGAACCATTTGAGACTAAGTTGGATACGTCACTGTGCATTTCCCAAGAATAAGGACATTGATTTTTTTTTTTAAGTAGACTCCATGCCCAATATAGGGCTTGAACTCACAACCCTGAGTTTAAGAGTTGCATGCTCTACCAACTGAGCCAGCAAGCCAGCTGCCCCATTGATTCTTTTATGTAATCACAGTACAAGTATTAAAATCAGGAAATTTAACATTGGTACAATTCAAAGTCCACAACCTATATTCAAATTTCATCAGCTGTCCCATAAACATCCTTTATAAATTGTTTTTTCTTGGTCCAAGATCAAATCTTAGGTACATTTAATTCTCAGAACTTTTAATCTCCTTTAATTTGGAGCAGTTCCTCACCTATTTTGTGTGTGTTTCTTGACCTTGACATTTTTGAAGAGTATGAACCAGTTATTTTTTACATTTTCCTTTGACTTGGATTTGTCTGATTTGATTTTTTGCAGTTTTGGAAGGAATACCACCAAACTAATACTATATCCTACTCAGTACATCTCACCAGGAGACAAATGATACTAGTTTGTTAACTCTTTGATAAAGTGGAACCTGCCAGTTTTCTCCATTCTAACATTACTATTTTTCCCTTTAAAATTAATAAGTAATTTATGAGAAGATACTTGGAATATGTAAATATTCCATTCCTCCTTAAGCCTCCACCCACTAGTTTTAGTCTCCATTAAGGATTTTTCCATCACTCCTATATTTGTTAGTTGGAATCCCACTGAAAAAACTCTTCTCCTTCCTCATTTTTTATTTACGTATTTATTCATTTATTGATATAAGTATGGGATCACAGATTTTAATTTTATAAGTAATGAGTTATAATCCATTGCTATCACTACTTATTTTTATGAATAAATTGTCCCATATTTGGCCAGTGGGAGCTCTAAAAGTTGACTTCTGTGTCCATTTGGTATGTCCCTTCTTTTGTTCCTACTTTCTTCTACAAAATGATCCAGGTTCATTTTGTGCTTCCCTGACACATCTCCAAGGATTCTTACCTTTTATTGGAAAGTGGTATTTAGAAACCAATTTCTGGGGGTGCCTGGGTGGTAGCGTAAGGCCCTGAGTAGCACACATGTGAGAAAGGGAAGTCTGTGCAGTAACGATGCTTGCTGAAGGTGCCAATCCTGAGACCAAAAAAAAAAAGGCTTTCTGATGTTATCCTTTAGGAAGGCAGAAAAATACACTCTCTCTCTATATATATTTTTTTCATTTAAGTGGTTAAAGTAAAAACTATTTGGACTTCAATAGTCATTTGAAAGAATAATCACATTCCCTAAAGACAACCTACAGAAGAAGGGGGAAAAAATTTGCAAACCACATATCTGATAATGGGTTAATATCCAAAACATATAAAGAACTCATATAACTCAAGAGTGAGCAAACAAACAAAATCCTCAAATTACCCAATCAAAAATGAGTAAAGGATCCAAACAGACATTTCTCCAAAGAAGACATATGGAGGTGGGGTGCCTGAGTGGCTCAGCGGGCTTAAGTCTCTGCTTTTGGCTCAGGTCATGGTCTCAGGGTCCTAGGATCGAGCCCCACATCGGGCTCTGTGCTCGACAGGGAGTCTGCTACCCTCCCCACCGCCTGCCTCTTTGCCTACTTGCGATCTCTGTCTGTCAAATAAATAAATAAATAAATAAATAAATAAATAAATAAATCTTAAAAAAAAAAAAGAAAGAAACCAATTTCTGGGTGATAGGTATACTCATTGTTACTACTTAGTCATTTTTCTAGGTTCTCTCAGCAGACAGAGCTATCTATCTACAATTATTATATATTATATATATAATGTATATACTCATATAGTTAAAATTTATACACCCATCTATCTCTATATATATGTTAAATACATATTTAAAAACCATGAATTCAAACTAATACTTCCAACACATCAGAGAATACTCTCAACTTCCACATATTTACATCTGTAACTCTTCTTCAACTGTGAAAAAATTGGCTTCCATTATTATCAATCTACTCATTTGCTTAAGCCTAAATTACACAGAAAGTAGTTTCAGAACTATTAACTCAGACCACTACAAAAAGTAAATTTATTGACTAGAGTTCAATATGTGTTTATAGTTTTTTTTAGATACATTCAGTGTGTGACATAGTGAAATATGTAAAACCTGCATGTACAATGTGATGAGTTCTAACTACTACTGTATCTATTTTCAACCCAGTATGAGCCATTTCTCATGTCATTAAAGGGTTTTTCAAAAGCATGAGTGTTTTTAAGCTGGTTATTATTCTATAATATGGATGTATTATAATTGATTTTGCCATTCCTTATAATTAGATCATTAGATTTTCAATGTTTTCTATTAAAAGCAGTGCTTCAGTGAATATCCTATTAACACTGTTAAAAAGATACCATTATGTAAGATATAGTTATTCACCTTTCCTTTACTGAAAAATGTATTTTATTGACTAAATTCACCAAAATTTCAAGATTTTAAGATACTCCAACTGTTATTCCCACAACTAAATTGGTTCTGGTCCAGTGTATTAATTTCTTAGTACCACTATAGAAAATAACCACAAGTGAGGTGGCTTACAACACTAGAAATTTATTCTCTCATAGTTTAGAAGTCAGAAGTTCAAAATCAAGATGTCAGCAGAGTTGGTTCTTTCTGAAGGCTCTGAAGGAGAAACTGCCCCATGCTTCACTCCCTAGTACCTGACAGTTGTGGGAAACACTTGGCATTCCTTGGCTTGTAGGTGCATCACTTCAATTTCTGACTCCATTACCACATGGCCTTTTTCTCTGTGTGTGTTCACTTTTAAGGACACCAAATCATTGGATTTAAGGCCAATCCAAATCTAGTATGCCCATATCTTAATTCAACTAATCATAACTGTAAAGACCCTATTTCCAAATGAAGTCACATTCAGAGGTTCCAGGTGGACATGAATTCTGGACGGACACTATTCAACCCAGCATGCCCAATAGGGCTAATCCCCTTAAAACAGCATAATTCCTTATCTGAACTCTTGGGATTCAATGATTTTAGAATTAGATTTTTAAAAAGATAATTTCAGGTATATGCTATATATTATATTACTAACACCCCACCCAGTAAGGTCTGGAACAGCACCCCATAATCAAATGTATTACTATTTCTATAGTGAAGTATATGCATATTCATTCCAAGGAAGAGAAATAAAGACAACAGTTTCCTATCATTTCGTGTCTAACCTTGCTGCCAAATAAAAATGATTTTTTTAAAAATTTTCAGAGCTTTGGGGATTTCAGGATTGCAGATTCTGTGGTCCTGAATTTGAGCCCATTTTCAGGTGCAAATGTTAAAAGTTCAAGTCAAAAAGCCATCTATTATAACAGTATAAAGCAAATGGTTCAAGTACATCAACCTGTGAATACAAATGTGGTCACATTCATATCTAATATTCACCAGCCCCAAAGCCATTTCTAGTCCAGTGGGATTTTAAAGTTCTCCACTCCTCAGATACTTCTAGAAATGGCCAGGCTGGGCACAGAGTATCCACAGCACCAATCTAGGGACTTAGTATGGCAACTGAGTCAGGAATCTTCAGCTGAGAATGAGCATGAAGATGCCCTCCTCTGAGATCTGCAACTGTTCCATGTTCCTAGAACAACAGCCCATTCCCAACACCACTGTCTCCCCTGTTTCCCCTGCTAGGCCTGGCAGTGGAATCCAACCAACAGTGCTTTTGTGAAATGAGAAGTGTGATCCCTTCCTGTGAAAAGCTCAATTAGAGGAGGGCCCACACATGACTTCTAAAGTATGACAGAGTTTGCTACAAGGACTCTTCCAGTTTGTCCTCACCATCCCCTTTTTCTATGAGTTGTATTCATGGTTTGGATAGATAGTTAAGTATTCTTTTCCTGTTGTTGTTGTAACGACAACCAACCACAAACTTAGTGGCTTAAAACAACACAAATCATCATCTTACAGTTTTAGAGGTCAGAATCTGAGATGGACCTTATGAGCTAAAGCCAAGGTATGCACATGGATTTGCTCCTTTCTAGAGGCTTCAGAGAATATTTCTTTGCCTTTTCCACCTTCCAGAGGCTCTCTTCATTCCTTGGCTTATGGCTCCTTTTTCCATTTTCAAACCTCATCACTCCAACCTCTGTTTCCATCATCCCATCTCCTCTCTCTGACATCAGCCTTCATTCCTCCCTCTTGTAAGAAATCTTGTGATTTCATATTCCCGCCCCCCCACCCCATTAATTTTCCCATGTCGATATCCTTTACTTAGTCACATCTGCAAAGTCTCTTTTGCCATGTATGATAATTATATTTGTAGGTGCTGAGGATTGACACAGGGACATCTTTGGAGGGCCATTATCCTGACTGCCATAGGCTTTACTTAGAACTATCCTTCATGCTCCACCCGCTGTCAGCCCACTTTGCCTCCCTGGAGTAAACTCTACCCCAGCAGGCACAATGCACCTTGCAATCTCTGCTTCAGTTAGCCCACCTCTCTACCTGTCACCATCTCCAATTTACCAGAAAAATGTAACTGAGCTTAGGAAAGAGAACAACATTATTTCCCAGTCAAATCTTTTCAAATTTTATTAGGATCCTTTTCAAGTTTCCTTTGATTCAGATCATGTTTTTACATTTGATGGGATGGATGAGGGCCCTTGGCCCATTGGCTCACTCAAACAACAACACAGAAAAACCAATTTTATTTTGTCAAACATTTTCCAATTTTTAACTGACCTTCACAAAAACCTAACTAAATATATAAGGCAAGATTTTTATTTCCATTTTACAGTTAAGGAAACTGAGGCTCTGAAACATTAAGTCCTTTGATCAAGAGTATATTGCAGGATAAATCTATATATCAAGCAGTTATCCTCTCCACTGAGTCATAAAGAAGCCAAAGGAAAAAAGAAAATCACCTCCAAAAGATCAAATTATGGAAATAGAAAATATAATATGCATATGGGTGTGTTTATATTTCTATTGTACATGTAACACAGTCGGGATAGCTTTAAGAAAATTAGAGAAGTGTGACCTCTCAGGGCCCTCTTCCTTTCCCCAATTTGTCCTTCTTCCTTCTCCCAGACCCTCAACCTTTTTCTAGCCCTAGTACCTCTCCTTCATCTTGCCCTTGATTACTGAGAATCCTTCTAGAAAAGCTCTGTTCAACAGCAATTATGTGAGCCAAACACATAATTTTAATTTTTCCTGTCGCACATTTTTAAAAAAATATTTTATTTATTTATTTGACAGAAAGAGATCACAAGTAGGCAGAGAGGCAGGCAGAGAGAGAGAGGGAAGCAGGCTCCCTGCGGAGCAGAGAGCCCGATGCGGGGCTCGATCCCAGGACCCTGGGACCATGACCTGAGCCGAAAGCAGAGGCTTAACCCGCTGAGCCACCCAGGCGCCCCTCCTGTCGCACATTTTAAAAAGTGAAAATGAGCAGATAAAATTAATTTTGGTAATATATTTTAACCCAATATATCCAAAGAATTATCAATTCAACGTGTAACCAATATTAAAATTGTTAATGAAATACTTACATTCTCTTTTCATTCTAAGTCCTCATTCAAAATCCAATGTATATTTTATATTTACAGCATATAATTCAAGCTAGCTGCATTTCAAATGCTCAATAGCCACATGTAGCTAATGGCTACCATATTAGATAACCGCAGTTCTAGGATCCAGCACATTCCAGTTGTACCTCTTTTCTGTTTCAATCTGACTTCTACTCTCATATTTCCAGTTAAAACTCTAGTTGCCTTTTATCCAGTTATGGAATGAATAAGTCATGGGAGTAAAAGGCACAACATAGGGAATGTAGTCAATGATATTATAATAGCATTATATGGTGATAGATGGTAGCCACACTTTTGATGAGCAGAGCATAACTCAGAGAGGAGTTGAATCACTATTTTGTACACCTGAAACTAATGTAACACTGTGTGTCAACTATATTCAAATTTTAAAAAAATTAACTCTAGTTGCCTTTTGTCTGAGACAACCATTAATGGCTCTAACAAAAGTAATGCAATAAGTGTGTATTTATAATCTTCACATTGGATAAAAGAACTGTATTCTTTTCCATTTAGTTTCTCCATCTTTCTTGGTTAAGCCAGGTCTTGTGTTTCAAGATGAAGAATCTGTAGAATGGGAAGAGATGTATGACTAAGACGCAGAGAAAGAACTTAACAAGATAGCAAGTTGAATTATTTCAGAGCTGGGATATAATGTGAAGGGACAAAAAAATAAATAGACCTTGAGGACATTAGCCAACTGAAATAAACCAGTCACAGAAGGACAAATACCACATGATTCTACTTATATGATATATCTAAAGTAGTAGTCAGATTCACAAAAGAGAGTAGAATGGTGATTGCCAGGGGGGACTGGGGAGTTACTGTTCATAAAGCTTCAAAGATACAAGATGAAAAAGTTCTAGAGATATGCTGTACAACATTATATTTATTTATTTATTTAAGATTTTATTTATTTGTCAGAGAGAGCGAGAACAAGCAGGGGGAGCAGCAGACAGAGGAAGAAGCAGGCTTCCCACTGAGCAAAGAGCCCAATGTGAGACTCAATCCCAGGACCCTGGGATCATGACCTGAGCCAAAGGCAGCTGCTTAACCCACTGAGCCACTCAGGTGTCCCTGCTGTACAACATTATAGTTAATAATGCACTGTATGCTTAAAAATTGTTGAGAGTACATCTTGTTATGTGTGTGAGTGGGGTTTTTGTTTGTTTGTTTTTATCACAACTAGGAGGAGGAAGAGGAGAAAATGGAGCCAGAGACAAAGGAGGAGTATGAGAGGCTGCCATGTGAGAAATTCCAGAGCAGATTCAGGGTATAAGAGAATTGGGGTTGGAAGGGGGCACCTGGGTGGCTCAGTCATTAAGCGCCTACCTTTGGGTCAGGTCATGATCCCAGAGTCCTGGGATGGAGCCCCACATCAGGCTCCCTGCTCAGTGGGAAGTTTGCTTCTCCTCTCCCACTTCCTGTGGGACACTGCTTGTACTGTCTCTCTCTGTCAAATAAATAAATAAAATCTTCAAAAAAAAAAAAAAAGAATTGGGGCTGGAGAAAGTTTTTGAGAAGTGCAGTTCACAGCTTAGGAACTGGATTTTCTTCAATATTCCATAACAGACTTGGGTAAAACATAGAATTCATTTTTTCGAAGATTTTCTTTATTTATTTGACAGAGAGAGATACAGAGCATAAGCAGGGGGAGGAGGAGAAGCAGGCTTATCACTGAGCAGGAAGCCAGATGCAGGGCTCGATCTCAGGACCCTGAGATCATGACTAAAACTGGTCAAATAATATATGACACATCCAGACAATGGATTTTATGCAACATTTAACAAGAGTGAGGCAGTTTTGTGTATTTCAAGGTGGAAAGGTCTCCAAAATATATTGTTTTTAAAAAGTCCAAGTGTGGGGCCCCTGGGTGGCTCAGTCAGTTAAGCACCAACTCTTTTTTTTTTTTTCAAATTTAATTTTTTGTGTGTGTTCTAAAATTCATTGTTTATGCACCACACCCAGTGCTCCATACAATACATGCCCTCTTTAATACCCACCACCAGGCTCACCGAACCCTCCCACCCCCCCTCCCCTCTGAAACCCTCAGTTAGTTTCTCAGAGTCCACAGTCTCTCATGGTTTGTCTCCCACTCTGATTTCCCCCAACTCACTTCTCCTCTCCTTCTCCCAATGTCCTGTGTTGATTTTCACTCAGCTCATGATCTCAGGGTTGTGACCTCGAACCCTACATCAGGCTCAGGGCTCAGCTTGGAGTCTGCTTATCCCTCTCCCTCTACTGACTTGCTTACTGGCTTGCTCTTTTTCTCTCTCTCAAATAAATCAATAAATCTTTAAAAAAATCAAAGTGCTATGCATGAATACTAAGATGCCATTTATGTATGTATTTCGAACTGCATAGACAATTTCTGAAGGCACACATCAGAAACAAGTTAGGCCAGTGGCATCTCTAGAGAGAAAGACTTGGCAGAGAGCAAACTGGGGCAGGGTGTGGGGGAACTTTTCATTCACAGTACATTTTGAATTTTTACCCTGTATATGATTTACCTATTCAAAGAAAAAGATAACATTAAAAAAAAAGTGTGGAACAATATATAATTTGAGTGAAAGAGCTGGTTTCAAGCTGTTATTTAGTGCCAGGATGATCTCAAACATCATGATTTTCCCTCTCTTGAGTGTTTGTTTCTTTGGGGAAATATAGCGATAATACAACATTGTTGGGAGGATATTTGAGATATTGGATATGAGAATGCTTATAGTAAAATGTTTTCATGTGTCTAAGTTAAGGCATGGGAAAACCCAGCTGTCCCCAGATCCGGGCATTACTCGGACCAGAACTGAGTCGCACACTTTCGGTTGATGTCACAAAGGGTCTGTAGTGGTTCCAAACCTTGCTACATAGTGAGATCAAACGGGGATCTTTGGGAGAAGTTTTGTTTCCTACCCACTCAGATTAAGGGGTATGCAGTACGGCTGCTCCTTTAGGTGATATGAGCATGCGCCAAGGTCTCAGAACCACTAGTCAAGTGGAAGAACCTTTACACAGTTATGGTGTGGAGGTTTATGCCTAGTTCGTGCCCAGGCTGTGTGACTTTGAGCAAGTTAATTTACTTTTCTGGACCTCTGTATGCTCATCAGTGCAAATAGCAAGTTAAATGCCTCTATCTTCTTATTGGCTGTACTCTCTGAAGAACTTTATGTTTTGAATGTCCTATGATTCTCATTCTAGTCAGTTTGTGTCATCCATGAAGAAATCCCTGTCCAGGATAGTTGGGGGACTGAAGAGGGTCAGAGATTGTGTATTAGTAGTGTAAGGAGGAATGATTCTAGATTCAGTCCTGACAACAAGGACAGTGCCAGGTATCTGGAGATGCTGTTTTGACACACAGTACAAGTATCTATGAGCCATTCTGGCACTAGATGGAACTTTGTATTTCAATTCATGAGCCTGATTCTGTCTAGAACCCTTAACAGGTGGGTAATCTTATTAAATACCATGCATCAACCTCCACTAAGCATTCTTGGTTAATGATCAAATATTTAAAAGTCTAGGTCTGAAACTGAATTGCTTAAGGATACTATGCCACTGACTCCTTCATTCATTCATTTAATACTTAATATCCAAATATTTGGTAAGCATTTACAATTTTCCAACTACCTGTGTCCATATTTGCAAGGAGTTATATATGTAATTAATTTACTTCATCAAGAAGTAAATAATGTAGATATAGATGTAGATAATAATATAGATATGTGATACATAAAAAACTGCTAAACATATCAGTAATCATCAAGGACATGTACATCAAAACCACTATGAAATATACTTCCCACCTGTTAAAATGGCAATTATCAAAAAGACAAGAAATAACAAAGTGCTATCAAGGATGTCGAGAAAAAGAAAACCTCTGTGCACTGTTGGTGGAAATGTAAATTGATGCAACCACATCAATGGAGGTTCCTCAAAAAAATTAAAAATATAACTACCATATGATCTAGTAATTCCACTTCTTTTTTTTTAAGATTTTATTTATTTATTTGACAGAGAGACAGAGAGAGCACAAGCAGGCAGAGCAGCAAGCAGAGGGAGAGGGAGAAGCAGGCTTCCCACTGAGCAGAGAGCCCGAAGCGAGCTCCATCCCAGGATTCTGGGATCATGACCTGAATCAAAGATAGACACTTAACCAAGAGCCACCCAGGCACCCCAGCAATTCCACTTCTGGCTATATATCCAAAGAAAACTAAAAGACTAACTCAAAAAGGTATATGCACCCCCATGTTCCAATGAACATGGAGCATTATTTACAATAGCCAAAATATGGAAACAACCAAAGTGTCCATTGATGGATGTTTACAATAGGATGCTTTAGCCCTAAAAAAGAATAAAATCCTGCCATTTACTACAACATGGATAGACCTTGAGGGATTATGCTAAGTGACATAAGTCAGAAAGAGAAAGACAAATACTGTATAATCTCACTTAGAGGTGAAATCCACATCACCACTACCCTACGAGAAACATGCTCATAGATACCGAGCAGAGACTGATGGATGCCAAAGGCAAGAGGTGGGGAGTGGGCAAAATGGATGAAAGGGGTCAAAAAGTACAAACTTCCTGTCATAAAATAAGTCATGGGGATATAATATATATAGCATGATGACTGTAGTTAATAATACTGTACTGTGCATTTAAAAATTGAGAGTAGATCTTCAAAGTTCTTATCATAAGAAAAATCTTTGTAACTATATATGATGACAGATGTTCACTGGACTTATTGGGGGTGGTCATTTTACAATATATACAAATACTGGATCATTATGTTGTACATCTGAAACTAATATAATGCTATATGTCAATTATATCTCAGCTAAAGAAATTTTTTTTTGAAAAGAAGTAAAATAATGCTGAGATGTATTTGGCTATAGGTCCTCCTTGGTAGAACCATTGCTTTTGCCTCTAAACAAACAAACAAGCAAACAAAAAACTCATGACTATATGGGAAGGATTAAAAAGAAGCCGGCAACTTCTTCAGCTAAAACCAGGAGTTCAAACAATGTCCTTGAGCTCCCTGTCTCTTCCAGCTCTCAGCTCTGCTTCTCTTTGCCGTTGGCCACATTCTCTCCTATAGCAGAAATGGCTTCCACCCACTGGTGCTTACAACAGCCATAGAGCTCACATCTCAGAGAAAGACTCTTGTCTCTCCTGATAGCTTCATGAAAAAGCTCCAGTTTGGGTCACATGCCTGCCTCTGAACCAATCGTTCTGGCCATCAAGATGGAATAGTTTGACTGGCCAGACTCAGGGCTGGGGTGAGCTTAGCCCTACTTAAACAACGTGGAAAGAGACAACAGAAAAGCTGTGTCAGGCTTTAACAGTCAGACTGGTGGGGACAAGGAGGCAGATGAGGAATAGTAGCTTTAGTATGAAAAAAGCAGGCAGGCTCCATCCACCAGGCTGGGGCAGAGGAATGAAAAGGGAGCAGCTCAGGGCCTGAAAATTGGTCTCAGATCTGAATGAAAAGATCACGGTGGGGGTGCCTGGGTGGCTCAGTAGGTTGAAGCCTCTGCCTTTGGCTCAAGTCATGGTCTCAGAGTCCTGGGATCGAGCCCCGCATCGGGCTCTCTGCTCAGTGGGGAACCTGCTTCCTCCTCTCTCTCTGCCTGCTTCTCTGCCTACCTGTAATCTCTGTCTATCAAATAAATAAATAAAATCTTTAAAAAGAAAAAAAGAAAAGAAAAGATCACTGGGTTCCACAGCAACTTTTAAGTTTCACAAACTTTAAATTCAGTGGATGGTCTCCTGGGGCATCTAAAGTGTGGCCCAGAACAAAGCTATGGACCACTGTGGGCGGCTGCAGGGGTGCACCCAGCAGTCCTTCTTGAAGGTGACAGATGCAATCTCCTCTTTAGCTTCAGACCCTGAGTCCTAACCACTATTCACCATCACCTAAACCACTGATTGCTTCTCAAAATCTGCCTCATCCAACGCATCTGGAAAGGAAATTATACACTTCTGTCTGTAAAGTGGTTATTATATCAGTGATTTGGAAGGGAGAGGATGGTGAGATTTTTTCAGAAGGAAAAAGCATGCCCCAAGCTGCTGTGGCACAGACATAAGGATGCTGAGGAGAGGGAAGAGAAAATTACATTTTTAAAAGCCCCCTAGGCGATTCTGCTACAATCCTCCCTCTCTTCTATGTTGCAACTAAGAATCAGATGGTTCTAAATACAGACTATTAACCCTGTGGTTCATCTCCTGTGACTCTACCCACCTAGGCAGGGAAATTGTCAATAAGGCAGCCACTCATAACACAATCTAAATCACAATACATCCAAAATATCCAGCATTGATACCTGCAAACATTATGTTAAATTTCTTAACATTATCCCTACCCTTTGATGCAGTAAGTACACTTCTGGAAATTAGCTCTAAAAGAAATGGAAATAATCCATACAGAAAGAGCTTTAGAGAAAAGATTTTCATTACAGATTTACATATAATAATGAAAATATGAAACAGACTAAATGCCTAGGAAGGAAATGATGATAGTTGCCACACTGATGGAACACTAGCCATGCATCAGGCTCTGCACCCATCAACACATGTAACCCATGGAATTCTCACAATGATCCAGTGAGCTTGGTATTGTTTTTATCTGATGCATTTATTGTTTTACAATTAGGAAATCAAGGCACATGGTAGCAAATACAGACTGCGGTGTTATGTAGTGATTAAATGTAATAATTATGAAGAGATTCTAATAGAAAAATTATTAGGTAGCGATATTAGGTAGGAAAATTAATAGATGATATGGTATCAATTATATACAATATGCACTAAAAAAGAACTTGAAAACATTAAAATGTGACCAATGGCTGTCTTTGGATGGTGAATTGCCTTCTTTGTAATTTTCTATATTCTCTAAACTATCCGTAATGGGCATGGTTGATTTTTTTATTGATTTTTAATATTAGTAAAAATAAAACAAATTGTTTAAAAGGTAACTTTGGGGCCCCTGGGTGGCTCAGTCGGTTAAGCATCTGACTCTTGGTTTTGGCTCAGGTCATGATCTCATGGACTGTGAAACTGGCCTGTGCAGAGCTCTATACTCAGTGAGGGGTAATCTTGAAGATTCTCTCCCTCTGCTCCCCCAACTAGTGCATGCTCTGTGACTCTAGAAAAAATAACTTTTTTTTAAAAGGCAACTTCGTGTACACTAAAGCATTACAGTGGATTTCCCTGCATGAGTGGAATTGTGGATTTTGTTCTCTGTAGTTTTTTTACTTGTAATATTCATTGTTTTTGAGAAAAAGGAAAAATAATAAAAGAAACCTATTTAAAATATAAAAAGATAGGGGGGTGCCACTTTAGGCTCTATAAACCCAAATAATTCATTCAAAACATTTCGGGTTTTCTTCCCAACCCTTTTGCCACCCAATTCTTTGTAACTTAAAATAATAGACCATTATCAGTTTTTGCCTCATGGAAAGTCATCCCTTGCAGCATTGTAAGTCACAAACAAAAGGAAGTCACATACACCAAGCTGTGCATTTACAAAATGCAGAAAGTCAGGAGTCAGTGTGAGCAACAGCCCTGGTCTGCAGAATGTTTCACCAGTGCATCATAAATGTTAAATGTGGGTGGTGTAACTGAAGACAAAGAAAACTTCAAGTCTTTTGAAAGAGAAGAGTTTTCAACTTTCAGAAGCCAACACAAAAAATTTAAAAGATTAAATAAATAGGATTTCAGAAATAGAATCTTCCATAAGATCTCCCCATCCCCAGCCAGAGAGGTGCAGTTTCTGTGGCATAGGAAAGGGCAGATCCTAGGATGACACAGCCTTGTCATTTATGCCACCAAGAAACAGGTAGATCTTCCTCCTTCCTTCTCTCCGTAATAAGATTCTCTTGGCCCGAGACTGAAAAGTCATCTTTCACTTGGATTATTGCTATGTCCTCTTTACTTGTCTCAACACTCCCACTCTTTCCTCTCTCTAATCTTTTCATCGCAGAAAAGCCAAAGTGATAAAAACACAAATAAGACCATTTCACCCCATGCTTAAACCTGTAATGACTGTCCCATTCCATGGTAAATAAAATGCGGATTCCTGTCCATGGTCTAGGAAATCCTGCCGGGTCAGAGCCTGCCTTCTCTCCACCTCATCCTGGGCCATGCTGAATTCCCCAGCTTACCTGCAGCCACACTGGAGTTTTCCTGCTTCCGCCAGTATGCCAAGGTTTTCCCCACTACAAGAGCCTTTAAACCAGCTGTGGCCCTTCTCTTTTCAAGGTTTCAGCTGTCAGCTCCACTAAAAGGTCTTTCTGATCACCTGATCTGAGCAGTTCTCCTCCTGCCGCTGCCGCCAGGACTCTCTACCATGGCAGCCAATTGTTTCCTTCATAGCACCTGTCACAATTGGTAATTATGCATTTTTACCTTTGTTAACTTTTTATCATCGGTCATCCAGAGTATAAGAACCATACTGTATTGTATTGTATTACTTTCCATTGTAACTCGAAAATAATGCCTGGCACTAAGTAGGTCTTCCTGGAGAAAGCAAACAATTTGTTGAATATATGAACTAGCTCAGTTCTGCCATGTATTATTCATCACGTGTCCTTGCACAGTTGACGTAACTTCTCTACAACTCAGTTTCTTCCTCCATACAATGAGAATGCTCATTACTTATCTACAGATAAATGCTTGTGAGATGGCTGTCACAGTAGCTGCACAGAGCAGGCTCTCCTGTAATTACAGCTCTCATATTGAAGGGTTATAGACTGGGCGGTTAGTAGAGAAATCCCATCTTCATCTTGTGGCCTGATAGGCAGTGTTTGTTCTTCTAACTGGTGATATAAAAAAAAATATAGTGCCAGGCACAGAATGGATGCTTAATAAATGTCTGATGATGAATCAATTGTAAGATAAAAGCTTTAAATTTAGAACCTTTAAAAAGTTCACCATATGCATTATTTATAATTTTAAGAATTAAAATTAAATTAAAATTAAATACAATGTGAACATCAATCAACAGGAGAGTACATAGTAAGTCTGGTGAATCAATACAACATAATTATGTCCCTACATAGATTGGAGTATAAAAACTATAGATGTTTTTCACATCTATAGATGAAATTACCAAGGCTTATCTGCATTGCTTAACCTCATAAATAATCACTGATACTCTATCTGATGGTGGAAGAACCCAACTGGGGTCCATAAAAGTGGCAAATGGGGCATTACTGCACCACTTTAATTCTTTGTAATCCAAAATTCATGTTTGCAACCTATGGCATGAGCTCAAATGATTTTGTGTGTAATTTAGACACCAAATTCAGAAATCTTAAATTTTCCAGGCTGATACTCTACAGGATAGTAACTCACGAAGTAACTGCCAATTCTTACCAGTGACATTATATGAGCATCTTATTACCCCTAAAATGTAGTAATAATTAACCAAGTACTCAAATCATGACTTAAAACTTGTAGCAGTATAGAACAGTGGGAATAATGCAGTGTCAACGTCAGCCAGGCTTGGGTTCAAAATCCAGCTCAACTCTTAGCTGCTATAAGATCATAGGAAAGTGCCTTATCTCCATGAGCTACTATTTCCTGTGGAATGAGAATGTCTCCCTCTAAGGGCTTTTAGGATAGAACAGGGCTCACCTGGGTGGTTCAGTCATTTAAGCATCTGACTCTTGATTTAGGCTCAGGTCATGATCTCAGGTCCTGAGACTGAGCTCTGCACTCAGTGGGGAGTCTGAGATTCTCTCTCCCTCTCCTTCTGTCCTTCCCTCCCCCCCCCACACACACACTCTATATATACTCTCTCTCTCTCTGAAATAATAATAAATCTTTTTTTTAAAAGGGGGGGCTGGGGCGCCTGGGTGGCTCAGTTGGTTGAGCAGTTGCCTTCGGCTCAGGTCATGGTCCCGGAGTCCCAAGATCAAGTCCCGCATCGGGCTCCCAGCTCCATGGGGAATCTGCTTCTCCCTCTGACCTTCTCGCCTCTCATGTTCTCTCTCACTGTCTCTCTCTCAAATAAATAAATAAAATCTTTAAAATAAATAAAAATAAAAATAAAAAGGGGAGGCCATTGGAATTAAATGACATCTGTTAAAAAAACAACTTTTTTGCCTAATATGCAATTTCTTTTTCCTAATGAAAACTGGGCTTTCGAGGTGCCTGGGTGGCTCAGTAGGTTAAAGCCTCTGCCTTCAGCTCAGGTCATGATCTCAGGGTCCTGGGATGGAGCCCTGCATCAGGCTCTTTGCTCAGCAGGGAGCCTGCTTCCGCCCCTCTCTGCCTACTTGTGATCTCTGTCAAATAAATAAATAAAATCTTTAAAAAAAAAACACACAAACCAAAACTGGGCTTTTGACATTTATGGGAAGACAGAGGAAGCTCAGAGTAATGTTGGCTTTTCTCTGCCACAGGTCAGCTCCAAAGCCCAATGCCCAAGAAGTCAGCATTTCCTAGTCCTAAATCATAGCACAGAATGATGGTTGCTTCACACCCATGCTTAACGAACAGACATTCATCTTTCTAACATTTCTGAGTACTTACTCTATTCCAATTACTAATCTGGCTGCTGGAGTTTGAAACAGGAGTAAAATACGTTCTTTAATGAAGTTATGGGCCAGTGAGAGAACACTTTAAATAAATAAATAAGTAAATAAATAAATAAATAAATAGGAAAGAGAAAATGCAGCATGATGGATAGTATAAATGGAGGTATGAGAACACTAAATCCTGCCTAAGTATTTGAGAAAGGCTTCTTGGAGGAAGGGAATATTAAACTGCCTCTTTGAGGATAAACAGGAATTCACTACATAGAGAAGGGAATTCTTAGGAGAGGAATTATGTTCTCAAGGCCACAGAAGCTCTCATGACTAAAATTGGGTGTGGGGTAGAATAGTGACATATGGAATGCTGGGAAACTGGTACAGTGTCTATGTTGAGGCAGACTGTGTCTTTGAAATAATTACTCTAAAAGTAGGGTATTTCCAGAATAGGAGCAGAGAGAAAGAACTACACAAGATAATTGCAGTAATTTGGCCAAAGAAAGGGTCTGACCTTAAGCACTGGCAGTAGGAATGGAGAGGGGAAGTAGATTCAAGAATCGTTTAAGAGAAGAACAGAAAGGATTTGTGTCTGACTCTGTTGTGGTTGCCTGTTTGCTTCTTTTGCTGAACTGAGCTACTTATATTCAGGGCTATATTTTAATCATCTTTGTCTCCTGCTATGGTACAGTATCTTATCATAATAAATGAAAAGTAAATGTCTATTGAGTTAATGAGAAGGAACTATTGAAGATGGCTCCAGATTTTCTAGCTTACATATCTGGATGGCTGATTGAATTAGAAAAGTTAAATATAAGAGAAAGAACAGCTTGGGATAAAGACAGGACTTGAGTCTAATTCAGGACATCATAAGTATGAGGTAATTGTGGGAAAACTAAGTAGCAGGTGGATACCTAGGGTTGGGACTCTGGAGACACTAGAAAATTAACTGGCTCAAGGAATAGGGCAGGAAAATCAGATCTCCCTTACACAGATGGAAATTTGAGCTTTTTTAAAATTTTTGGATTTTTTTCTTTAAAGATTTTTAAAGAAATTATTTAACACAGAGAAAGAGATCGCAAGTAGGCAGAGAGGCAGGCAGAGAGGGGGGTGGGAAGCAGGCTCCTTGCTGAGCAAAGAGCCTGATGTGGGGCTCGATCCCAGGACCCCGAGACCATGACCTGAGCTGAAGGCAAAGGCTTAACCCTCTAAGCAACCCAGGCACCCCTTGAGCCTCTCTTAATAGACTTTCCAAGCTCTTCTCTTTTTTCACTACCTACCTGTGTTCTTCCCCACTCCTCCCCACATCTGGGAACCAGTTCAACCCTCCTTGACTGACAGGATATTCAAATCCCCCATGTAGCTCCCAGGGGAAACACTCCAGTTACTTCTGCCAGGCTTCTATAACTCCCTCTTCTTGCTCACCATCCAGTCACTATAAAGTCTAGACATGACAGAAGGCTGAGATCCATACCTTCCACCATCCTTCTCCAACCTTAGCACACCCATAGTTCTCCAGGTAAGTAAGAAACTCACAAAGGGTAACATAAGAAAGAGAACTGGAAACCTGGTTTTACAAGAGTAGAGATCATAACTTGTCCAGAAAAGCAATATATACACTATTGAAAAAAATTCTATACAGAGGCAGGAAAACTGATGTTTAATGGCAACAACAATAAAAGGGTAATAGATCATCAATGGCCCACTACTCCACCTTCCTGATAAATCAAAAGTTAGTCTCCCACTTCAAGATCTCAAAGATCTCAACTTTCATAGAAAAAGTGAGACAATTTAACCTTGTCAGTTAGAGGTTCCCACATGATTCTCTAGCTCATAAAAGTAATATGCCCATACATTTAGAAGAGGCCATTTTATTTCAGCAAAAATCAAATTGCTTTAATAAATTTATTTCACTGCATGTCAAACCATCCCCTGTCAGTAAAGAGAAAGCATAGGTGGTTATTTCTAATTTCGTTAGACCTAGTCACAGAGTTATCAAATGGTGGTCCAAGGCTGCAGATCAAGACAGAATAAGATTAATATATCAAAATTCAAATCAGAGACTGAACATCTAGTTCAGTAGTTTGCCCACTAGGCCAAGCTGCCTTTCTCTCTTTCAGTGTTCCTATGCAACTACCACCCCATAAAATCATCATAAAGAATCTTTTGATGGGGCCCCTGGGTGGCTCAGCTGAGTGGCTGCCTTTAGCTCGGGTCATGATCCTGGAGTCCTGGGATAGAACCTCACATTGGACTCCCTACTCAGTGGGAAGTCTGCTTCTCCCTCTGTTCCTTACCCTGCTTTCATTCTTCTCTCTCACACACTCTCTCTAATAAATAAAAAAACTTAAAAATAAATAATCTTTTGATTAGAAGAAAGAGGGGTGCCCAGTTAACCAACTCACTCTTTTTTTTTCTTTTTTTTTTTTAAGATTTTATTTATTTATTTGAGAGAGAGACAGTGAGAGAGCATGAGAGGCGAGGTCAGAGGGAGAAACAGACTCCCCATGGAGCTGGGAGCCTGATGTGGGACTCGAACCCAGGACTCCAGGATCGTGACCTGAGCTGAAGGCAGTCGCTTAACCAACTGAGCCACCCAGGCGCCCCCAACTCACTCTTGATTTTGACTCAGCTCATGATCTCAGGGTCATGGGATTGACCCCAGGCTGGGCTACATGTTCAGCAGGGAGTCTGCTTGAGATTCTCTCTCTCCCTCTCCCTCTGCCCATCCCCCATCACACTCTCTCACACTTTCTCTCAAATAAATAAATAAATCTTAAAAATAAAAGAAAGAAAGAAAGAAAGAAAAAAGACCCTTTAAGAATCTTTCTTTTAGGGGCGCCTGGGTGGCTCAGTGGGTTGAGGCCTCTGCCTTCGGCTCAGGTCATGATCCTGGGGTCCTGGGATCGGGCCCCACATCGGGCTCTCTGCTTGGCAGGGAGCCTGCTTCCTCCTCTCTCTCTGCCTGCCTCTCTGCCTACTTGTGATCTCTGTCAAATAAATAAATAAATAATCTTTAAAAAAAAAAAAAAAAGAATCTTTCTTTTAGGGCGCCTGAGTGGCTCAGTGGGTTAAAGCCTCTGCCTTCGGCTCAGGTCATGATCCCAGTGTCCTGGGATCAAATCCCAGATTGGGCTCTCTGCTCAGCGGGGAGCCTGCTTCTCCGTCTCTCTTTGCCTGCCTCTCTGCCTACTTGTGATCTCTGTCTGTCAAATAAATGGATAGAATCTTAAAAAAAAAAAAAAAAGAATCTTTTAGAGGGGTAGAAGGGCAGAAAGAAAGGGAGAGAGAGAGTCTTAAGCAGGCTCCATGTCCAGTGTGGAGGCCCACATGGAACCCGACTCAGGGCTGACAGAGGGCCCAATCTCACAACCCTGAGATCATGACCTGAGCTGAAATTAAGAATTTGTCATGATTCTGGTTTTATTTCTCCCTGATCTCATGGAAATAGTAATCTAGCAACAGTTCAAAGAAGGTATTCCAATGTGGATATCCAATGTGGATAGATACAATTCAAAGAAGGTATGCCAAAGTGGATATCCAATGTGGATAGACAGCTGAAATCCTCTGGACCGGGAAGTATGTATCAGCTGGTTCTTGTGCCATGAACAATTCACAAACAATGAAGGAACATCCAGGGACATCTCAGCAGTGGGTATCAGTAACAGTTTTCCAGTCACTTCCTGAAGAGAATGTATGAATACAGCCTCCTAAAGCTCCAAAATTCACCAATTGGTAGGATATTTTTTGAAAGACATCTGCTTAATGTGAAAATTAACTGAAACCTGCTGATGGGACTATGAAGGCTCTTTGGTGGCTTATCATTACAAGATCCAATGAAAACCCCAACTCATTCTCCCCTTTGCTCTTTCTTTAGAGCTGTTAATGTGCCCATCATGGGGCTTAAAACAATATTCAGATTGTGTATAAATGTGTAATAGCATATAACAGAGCTAATAACACTGGGACTGGGAATTAAAATTAGTCTTTTTCCAGTTTGGGCATAAGGATCTTTGAAGAATTTTATCTAAAATAGGATAACAGCAGGGTGTCTGGCTGGCTTAGTTGGTAAATCATGTGACTCTTGATCTCAGGGTCATGAGTTCAAGCCCCTCACTGGGCATAGAGCTTACAAAAAACAAAACAAAACAAAACAAAACCCAATAATTCCTAGTATGTTAAAGCTAAATTGATTGCTTAATGATTACAGAGTTTCTGTTGAAGATAATAAAATGTTTTGGAAATATTTGTGATGGTTGCACATTCTGAATGCAATTAATGCCACTGAATTACATGCTTAGATGATTAAAAATGGTTAAAATGACAAATTTTATGTTACTTATATTTTTACCACAATTTAAAAAAATAAACAATGCAATATTCTAAAAACCAGTGAATTGTACACTTTAAGGTGATAACTTACATAGTATGTGAATTGTATCTCAATTAAGCTGCTAAAAAAACCCAAGTGGAAGCTCAGAAATTATTTAGTCCCAGAGCCCATTTTATAATTGAAGAAATAAAGGCCCAGAGAGGGGGAAGGGAATCTACAAAGGTGGTACACATTTTTCACGTTAAAATTTTTCATTTTAATTTTATATGTATTTTCCACAATAAAAAATACTTTAATTTGTATCTTATAACAGACTCACAGAAATTCACTGCATCTTAACAAATCTTAATGAACAATATTATAAAATAAGACTGACTAAGATTTGCTTAATCCCCAGACTGCTGAAAGATGTCTTAAATAGAAAATACCTGAATAACTTTTCTTTAATAGCGAGGCATAAGACCACCTGAATTCCAAGACAAGGCAAGAATTCTCAGATTCCTGAGAGGAGAGGAAAATATGCCCACTCATACCCTGACTGACACCCTCCTTTCGAAGCCTTCACAAAAGAACCCTGAGGTCTTGGCCTTCAAGTCTTTGTTGGATGAGTGTCACTAGTCCCCAAATGGTGTTGAACAAAAAGAAGCTTAGTCACATCCCATGAACAACTTATACATTGATGGTTAGTCAGAGCTTCTGAGCCAAATAAAGAGCTAAGCACATTTCCTCAATAATTCAATCTAAAAAAAAGAGAAATCATCACATTGTAAAGTTTAGCAAAAATTCTTGAGCTCAAAGTAGCATCCCAATATATTTAGATATAGAGGTTGGTTAGTAAAAATTAAGATACCAAAGTTTGAAAATCATTTCCTTTCTTAAAAAAAATAATTCCTATGTAATCAACATAAAGCTAAGGTGACCTCATGGCTCAGCCTTTGAAAATGTTGCATTCAACAATCTAATATAAACAGGATGAGATGAAAGTGTATATTTATCTTTACAACTCTCTCCCCAAATCCACATGAATTGATATTAAAGAATAAAAAAGTTTTTTAAAAACCTCCTCAAGAATATAAATCTTTGGGATGCCTGGGTGGCTCAGTTGGTTAAGCAGCTGCCTTCAGCTCGGGTCATGATCCCGGTGTCCTGGGATCGAGTCCCACATCGGGCTCCTTGCTCGGCAGGGAGCCTGCTTCTCCCTCTGCCTGCCACTCTGCCTGTGCTCGCTTGCTCTCTCTCCCTCTGTCTCTGACCAATAAATAAATAAAATCTTTAAAAAAAAAAAAAAAGAATATAAATCTTTAAAAAGTGGGGGACCGTGGGTGGCTCAGTCAATTGAGTGTCCAACTCTTGGTTTCAGCTCAGGTCATAATCTCATTGATCCTGAAATACACATCCAGGCTGCAGGCGGGCTCCTCACTCAGTGGGGAATCTGCTTGAAGATTCTCTACCTCTGCCTCTCCCCCCACTCTCTCTCTAAAATAAATAAATAAATAAATAAATAAATCTTTAAAAAACACACACAAGAATAAAGACAATGGGAAACAATAAGACACCACTGAATTTGGGGGAAATAAAAAGCAAATAGAGATGCTTTTTCCTCAGTGACTTAGCAAACCAGGCAAAGTGGCAAAGTTACTGAAGAAGGAGGCATTGATAATATGTGAACTGATTTTCTAATACCTTTTCTCACAGAAAAGTCCCAGGACCTGAAAACATCAGGCACAGGCACCTGGGTGGCTCACTTGTTAAGCTTTTGCCTTTAGTTCAGGTCATGATCCCAGGGTCCTGGGTTGAAGCCCCGCATCGGGCTCCCTGTTCAGTGGGAAGCCTGCTTCTCCCTCTCCCACTCCCTCTCCCACTCTCCCTGCTTGTGTTCCCTCTCTTGCTGTGTCTCTCTCTGTCAAATAAATAAATAAAATCTTTAAAAGAAAACATTAGGCATAGCAGTAGGGATTGGTTCTAAATCTATATGTAACCTTCACTTTCTCTTAGAATGTAGAAAGCTATTAAAAAGGGTGTGGGGGTGTTCCTGGGTGGCTCAGTGGGTTAAAGCCTTTGCCTTTGGCTCAGGTCATGATCTCAGGGCCCTGGGATCAAGCACCGCACCGGGCTCTCTGCTCAGCAGGGAGCCTGCTTCCCCCTCTCTCTCTGCCTGCCTCTCTGCCTACTTGTGATTTCTGTCTGTCAAATAAATCAATAAATAATCTTTAAAAAAAAGACCTTCCAACCCTTTTTAAAAGCCAGATAATCTTTTAAAAAATAACATTTTTTAAAAAATAACATTTTTTGAGTATATCAAAGAGTTCAGGTCAGAAGGCAACTGAGTAAGATAAATTCCAAGTAATCACCTCCAAGAACAAGTAAGACATATAAACCAACTGCTTTTGCAGAGAAATAAAAAAGGAAAAAAGTGGCAGTTGCCATATAAACAGGCTAAAAAAAAAAATCAACTCAAATATTAATGACTGGTTAAAGGGCAAATGAGGGATAACATGTCAGCTTGAAACAGCTGGAGGTCCCAGACACAAAAAGAGTTAGTACTCACTCACAATCTCTTCTTCAAGGGCCTCTATCAGGTTGTGTTGTTAATGGACTCTTTAAATCTGGAAACTCTTATTCTTCAATTCTAGGAATTTTTCTTCTACTATGTCTTTTATATTTTCCTCCCATCAGTTTTCTGTTTGCTCATCCTAAGTGTCAGACTTCCGGAACTGATTTCCTAATTTTATCATTATTCTATTTTTCCACTTCTTTATCTTCTTTTCCATCCTCTTCACAAAAGATTTTTTTTCCAATGTGATCTTTAATATTTTCTCTTGAATTTCAATTTCACTCTGCAGGAAAGGCCTGCTGCTATGTTAATTGCAGCAGGCTTTATGTTGCTATCTCTAGGAGGTTTCTTCGAGGAGGGTCCTGGAAATGGCCTCTGGTATGTATTCCATGCTATAAATGATAATGTTTTGTGTGCCTGGGGCACTGAATTCTGTTCTACCAGCCTGCCTAGATTGTTTGCACAAACAATGTGATTTAGGGTGAACACCTGCTTTCCCTCTGAGAGTTTGGAACTTCAATAATTGTGGTTGGTTGCACAAGCAACTTTTCTTTTCTTAAATAACCAGCAATAAAAATCCAGGACTCTGTCTTAAGAGGCCTTATATGGGCAAAAACACTGCATGAGTTCCTACATTTCACTGCTGAAGGCAAAGCATATTTTGTGTGAAAACCCCACACTACCCAGAGGGAAAACTTTGGAAACCTGCATACTCTGCCTGATGTGTCTTTCCCTTACCGATCCTGCTGTGTATTTCTTTGCTGTGAAAAACAACAGCTGTGATTACAACTGCCTCTGATTCCGAGTCCTTCTAGAGAATCACTGAATGTATATGGATAGTTTTGAGAACCCTCCAAACTTTCAGCCACCATATATTTTTTTAAACATTTCTGTGTGTTCTGCTTTGTTCTCTGATTGTATCTTCTTTTTCTTTAAACATAGCATTTTGCTCGCTTAAATGATGTAATATCTTCTCTTCTCTCTTGGAGAATTTTAATTCTAAACTTTGTAAGTATTGCCCCATCTACTGTCTTGTTTCCCCTTTCTACTCGGTTTGGTCTCTCTTTTTAATTTTGGAGGCTTTCCTTAAAATGTTTGTGATACTTGATTGTCTAGTCATAGTTAATGATGGGAAGCTAAAAAGCTGATGGAAACTGTTTGCATGGCTAAGCCTTGTTAAATTCTGGGGTTGACTGCTGGGTAAGTTGGCTTTCTTCACAGGGGGTAGCAGTATACACAAGTGTTTCACCTAGAAACAGTTTTTCCAGAAAAGAATCTTTTTATTTTCTCCATATGAAGTGCATACAAGGCTGCTGGATTTTTATGAGTACAGAAAGAAGATATCGGTTTTCAAACTTTGGCATACATCTGGAGATACGTATGTGGGCCTCTTGGTTTGGGGCCAACAAGTATTTGCAGTGGGCTCGGCCCAAAGGTGTCTGTCCTCCAACTCCCAGCACCTGATAGGTAGACTCTCCTTCTTCTTCCTCCTACATTTCACTCCCGTTTGGCACATATCCCTAGATCCTTTTTGTGGCCCCAGCGATTATCTACTTTGTACTCTCTTTATAGGCTATATGCCCCCTCTCCAGAGCTGTCTCCCACTCTCAACATTGTCAGATAAGTTATGGAACAGGATGTGGTCTCCTCTGCTTCCCCCATTCTTTGCTTCCCCAAAATAAGCCCCATTTTTCCCAAATACACTGTTAGTCAAGTCAGGGAAACAAAAGAATGGCCAACATAATAAATGTGAGACCAGGTCCTTGATTTTGGTTTCTAATTCTACAGGCCCCATCCTTGCTGTGCCTTGCTTACCTTGCTGCCTCCCCACCCCATACATACTGTAGTATAAAAATAAAACAAAAGGTAAAAAATTATAACCTCTTTTCTTATTCTACAAGTAATGTAGGGTTATAGTAGAAAAAACATTCCCCAAGCTCCACCACATATATATACTCAAATAGAAATTTAAGTCACCCATAATCCCTCTACCCACTATGGTTAACATTTTGGTGTATTTATTTTCAGGCTTTCCTCTATTCAAGAATGTTGACTTACCCACATATATAATACCTATTTTGCAAAACTGGGATTTGTACTGTGCACATTTTTTTATTACTGCCCTTTTTGCTTAATAAATAATGGCCAGCTGGAGCCCCTGTGTGGTTTAGTCCTTTGAGAGTACGACTCTTGATTTCTGCTCATGTCATGAGCTCAGGGTCCTGAGACTGAACCCCAGGTTGGGCTCTGGGCTCAGCAGAGGGATTCTCTCCTTCTGCCCTTTCCCCAACTTGCTAATGCACTCTCCCTCTCTCTCTCTCTCACCAAAATAATAATAATAATAATAACTTTTTTAAAAGAAATAAATAAGTGGGGTACCTGGGTGGTTTAGTCAGTTAAGCATCTGCCTTTGGCTCAGGTCAGGATCTCAGGGTCCTGAGATAGATTCCTGGAATAGAGCCCTGCCTCAGGCTCATTCCTAAGCAGGGAGGGTGCTTCTCCCTCTCTCTCTGCCCCTTCCCCCTGCTCAGGCGTGCATGCATTCTCTCTCATAAATAAATAAAACCTTTAAATAAATAAATAAATACACACTTACATAAATAAATAATGGTCATCTGCCTGGGTAAATATAATTCACAAGTTCATTTTAATTATATGGATTTACCATAACTTATTTAACTAATACCATATTGATGCACATTTAGGTTATTTTCAATTGTATGCTATTATAAATATTGCAGGGGTTGGCATAGTTCCATAAATGTCTGTAATCTGTCTGATGTTAATCTTAACCATAGAAGTCTAAAAGTCTAAAACAGGTGTACTAATTTATAGCCCACCAACAGTGGGCCCTCTTGCTGCATCATATTAACATTGCATATAAGCATCCTTTTTAGTTTCTAACCACCTGCTGGGCAAAGATTTTATTTTACTTGTATCTACATTTCTTTGATATTATGTTTCCACATGTTTATTGGGCAGTTATTTTTCTTTGTGACTTACCTGTTCTTGTCCATCTTTCTTTTAGGATGGTCAGCTCCTTTTATTCTCTTCTAACAGTTCTCTGTGTACTAAATATATTGGCTTTCAGTCTAAAACATATATTGTGAATTTCCCCCAAGTTATCACTTTCCCTTTTACATGCTTATGGTATTTCCAGACATTAGAAGATAGAGACTTTTCCTAATCAAATCTGCCCATCTTTCCCTTTATAGTTTCTGCTTGTGGCATGCATTCTTCAGTCCCTCCTACATCTGCCAAAATATTTGCCAATATTTGTTCTAGTACTTTTATCCTTTTGTTTATTTACATTTAAATGTTTAATCCATCTGAATTTAATCTGGTATATGGTTCTCCAGAGAAATGAAACCAACAAGATATGTGTATGTATGTGGGGGGGGGTATGTGTAAAGAGAGACACAGAGAAAGATTTATTTTAAGGAACTGGTTCATGTGATTGCTGGACTGGCAAGTCCAAAATTTGCAGAGCAGGCGGGCACCTGCAGACCCAAGGGCAGAGTTGATGTTGCAGCTTGAGTCCTGAAGCTGCCTGCTGGCTGAATTCCCTTTTCCCCAGGGAAACTTTTGTGGGTTTTTTTCCCCTCTTAAGGCTATCTTTAAGAGAGGTCCACCCACATTATGGAGAGTAATCTGCTTTATTCTGAGTCTACTGATTTAAATGTTAATCTCATCTTAAAACTACCTTCATAGAGACACCAAACTGGTAGTTGACCAAATATCAGGCTACTGTGGCCCAGTCATGTTGGCAAATAAAATTAACCACCATGGACAGTATGAGTCAGGAATCTATCTTTGCCCTTTTTCTGAAAGTGGGCCCCACGAAGCCCTGATTCCTTCAGGTTCTCTTCTGTTATTCTGAGGGGCTAAAAGCAGATGTTCAACAAATTTCCTTCTCTCTGAGAGTGGCCTTCCCCTCTCTAGAGCCTGCAGATGTTTTTTCAGGCCCCTAGATATCAAATGACAACTAAGAAGAGCAGTGGGTGTGATCCAGGGTCCTCTTGTCTCGGAAAGTGGGGAGCTTAAACCATGGCAGATAAAAGGCATGCCTCATCCTGATATCTGCGGGGATCTCTGCCCATGACACTTCCTCCGTGAGAACGGCCACAAAAACATGAAGTTTCTGCTTTGCTTCATGTTCTAGCAAGCCTTCTAACCCTTGTTTCTCAACTACAAAGCTGAGTCTAAGAGCTCTAAAGCCTCCTAGCCAGGACATTGTGAGAATCGGAGACCACAGTGAGAAGTTCTGCCTAAACACAGAACATCGTTGTTATTATTATTATTAATAAGCACTAGCCATAAGTACTATGAGAGCTCCGGATGAAAATTTCACAAACAGGCAAGAGTGTCATACAATAAGGATTCTAAGTTTCTAAGTGCTTCACACCTACTTTGTGATGAAATCAGAAAAGTCATTATATATATACTATTAATAAATCCAGATGCCCCTTTAATAATCAAGTCTGAGTTTCCTTCAGACTCTGTGATCACACTGAAGATTCACACCCTGGTCTGTGTGCTCAGATCCCCAGGGTTTTACACCCTTTGGCCTGGCAAGAATTTGTATGTGAGGCCTGTCTTAACTCTGAGCATGAAGGATCACCAGTGAAGCATCATCTCTTGCATTTTGGAGGGTGTTAAATGCCAATTCCCATTACATGGGGACCAGAATGGACTCAGGGACATTGGTAGCATGCCAGGATGCCAGTCTTCCCATTAGGCAACTCAGCCAACCTGCAACAAACACTGCCTGGTCTAGCTATTTAGAACTGAATAATTGGCACAGACGTAAATGCCTGCTGACTTGCATTTGGTGCCCCTATTTGAATTTTAATTCTTTCATTATACCACAGAGCATCCTTTTTAAAGGCCCAGATCTTCTCATAATAATTAGACTCTTCCTGAAGTATCAGAAAGGCTGAATTATTCTTCGAGCCTCTCTGCTCTGGTTGCATTTAAATAAGGTGGTACTTACTTTCCAGGTCAATTATAAGAAAAGAGATAAGATGAGTAAGGCTCAACTCCCTTTTCAGAAGGGCAGGGAACAATTCTAAAAATGCCTCCTGCTGATAGCATAGATGTACCTTCCTGGGTGCCACAGGAGGGGAACCTTGAAAATTCTGACTTTCAGTGTGGACTACCCAGTCAATCAAGACACTGACAGCCCTGGGAGACCCTGGCAGGTTGTGGCAATGTGGTCTGCATGAGCCACGATGAAGAGTTTTGTTGCTGCTTCATGCATTCATAAGCTCTTATTAAGACAGCAGGTGACTAGAGGGGAAAGGATTCTGTTCAGTGTATTTTTTTTTTAATCCTTTGGAAAGCTGGCTCTAAGGAGCCAGGCTACACAAAAACATTTTACGTCCTTGTGATTCTTAGCAGGCTGACACTGAGTAACAGAGAGCCAGAATAATGTGTTTTATATAGGCCATTCATTCATTCATTCATTTTTTATTCAATAATTCTTTCACTGAGTGCCTCTGTTATATACCAGGCTCTAGGAAGGATCCTGTCCCTGTCCTCAATGAGCTGAAGGTGACTGTATGGGGAGTGGTTGGTGAGGGTAGAAAGGAGAGGTCAGAGGAAACAGATAAGTAAATACATCCGGTAATACAGTGTGGTAATTCCGAAAACAGGGGTGGGTAGAAGCAACAAAATTCAGATGGGGAAAAATGTATTAAGAAAGGTGCCCCGGGGCACCCAGGTGGCTCAGTGGGTTAAAGCCTCTGCTTTCAGCTCAGGTCATGATCTCAGGGTCCTGGGATCCAGCCCCACATCAGGCTCTCTGCTCAGCAGGGAGCCTGCTTCCTCCTCTCTCTCTGCCTGCCTCTCTGCCTACTTGTGATCTCCATTTGTCAAATAAATAAAATCGTAAAAAAAAAAAAAGAAAGAAAGGTGCCCAAAAAGGGTGAGAAGGAAAGGAAAGGAGAACAGGAAGGTTTAGTTAAGTCTAGAATATGAATAAGAGCTTATAAGGTAGATGAAGAAATAGGCAGAAGAGAAGAAAGGGCATTGAAGTCAGAATCAGAAAAATGTACAAAATGAAGGGGGCATAAAATGACATTGTGTATTCAGGTGATTATAGGTTGATATAGCTAAACATTGGGAGCATGGGGAAGAGAGCAGCAAAACTGGGACTAGAGAGGTAGTCAGGGGCCAGATCTACAAGGATGTGCGCTACCATGGAACATATATCCCTGAAGCAATGTGTTCAATTAGCTGTACTCTGGAATTTGGGGTCACTTGGCACAAAACATGGTTACCTACATGTATACCTTCGTTAAGGCCTATGGCCCAAGCAGATCCCTCAAAGAGCCAAGGGTATAGCATATTCATTGTCGAACATGATTAATATGCTAATAAAGTATGAACAGTCACCGGCCCAGGGCCAATGCCCTAGAGCAGCCACCGGGGATCAGCTTCCTTATCACTATCCATCCATTAATTGGCATCCACTGGATCAGTTTTGAAGCCACTGCATGATATCTGTATCCAGCCCATCTTCCCACGTCTTGCCTTCAACAATGTCACAAGAGACATGCTTTGCTGTCATCTGGATATTCTGTGCTCACTCCACATGCTCAGCCATTCTAATGGCCTTAATCAAAAAAGGAAATTAGATTACTCTGGCATGACCTGTTTTGCTGAAACACTACTGACTTAGAGAGATTGCTGCTTAATTTGTAAGCGCTCATAAGCCATTAGTAGAATAATCTTTTACGGAATTTTGCCTAGGACTGGTGCCAAACTCACGAATTCCTAGTTGGTGGAAATGAGGAGGGAAAAATTAATTGTATTTCCTAAAAATCGGGACATTTGCCCATCCTCAGTCCTCCACGATAATTCCTATTTTCTATGAGTCCCTCAGATTATCAACAGTGGTCCTAACGGTCTCACCAGCAAACCTCCCAATAGCTTGAACAGGGATTGGTTTGGTCCAGGAAACATGGACTCTTTTAGGACAACTCTTACACCATTTCTCCCCTCTCAGGGGCTTTAGTCCCCTGTATTAGCTTCCCCAAGTCTTTTTAGTCAGAATATCCTTGTCCTTAGCAAAGAAGAAAGAGAAAAACAAGTTATCCATTAATCTTTCTGGTTCTTTCTTTTGCTCTATTTCTTCAACAGCTGTTATGTGTTCTTGGTGACTACAAATTTTTTTAAGCTTTGCCTGGCTCAGAGCATTAACTCTCATATTCCATACATTTTGTTTCAATGTTAAACATTCTCCAACATTTAAAGTGCATAGGACAAGCGCTTCCAAAGAGACAATTGATGGACCCTGAAACCAAACATTTGAACTCAGTCTGAGTCACACAAGGGATTTAGTGCCTCACGAATTCTCTCAGAGGTTATACATCATGAGGAAATCTACAGGAGCAAGAACCTTGCAAATCAGCCTTGACAGGAGAGAGCCTTTGAACTCATCCACTTCTGTACAATTCCACTTCAGTACGTCTCCTTTGTATTAACAGAGTATAAAGATAAATTTAGAGTTAAAAAGATAGATTAGCTCTATGAACCTCAGTCTCTTAATTTGGAAAATGAAGAATTCTAGTAAGATGAATTCTAAGATCCCTTCCAATTGAAAAGTTCCACAGCTCCAGAAAACTGAAAGAGAAGAGAATTAAAATTCATGGAAGGTCTATTATAGACCGGGCACTACACTAGACTCAACATCTGTGACCTCATTTAATACAGACAATAATCTTATGACCTGGCCCTATTTGACAGATAAGGAAGCTGAAGTTTATAGATTTGTATAGCTTGTCTAAGACCACATAACTATTAATCCTAGAAGGGTTGAGTAAGAATTCAGAATCAATCCATTCACATCATTCTCAACTGGGTTGATTTTGCTCCACAGGGGATATTTTGCAATGTCTGCAGACATTTTTGGTAGTCACACCTAAGAGATTGAGATGCTGTTAAACATCTTACAACACATACACAGTCCCTAAAACAAGGAAATATATGGCCCAAACTCAGTGTGCTGAGATTGGAAAACTTTATATAGCAGACCCAAGTGATATGCAAATAATTGAATTCACTTTTTGAATTCAGAAAATATTAATTAGACATTGCTACACACAAAGTTTTCAATTTAAAGACCCCCAGCCACAGAGAAGAACAAACACATATCCCCAGAAGAGATGTAGCTATTGTCCAAGTTTGAGAATTTTGCACCATATTCCATAACAGGTCCACAATTATATAACAGAAAACACAATTTTTGAAGGCTTTCCTCCCAAGTCTTTGCATAAAATCCTGGAAGATACACCATTCTTATCCTATGGCTTCATATATCCACTGATCTACCACTCATATGCCATGAGTGTGGGAGTCCCACCTTGGAAAGCATGGCTTTGGGTGGTAAGAGGGAATAAACCATCTACTGACAAAACTATCCACCTCCTAAAGGTCTCTGACAGCAAATATGATAGCTCTGAATATAAAAGTATGATAAAAGAGAGAAGAGAAAAAGGAACAGGATATGAGGAAAGACCGCAAAATCATCTACTTTACCCGTTTCATTATAGACATATAGGAGCCAAAATCTAGAAAGATCAAATCACTTGCCAGAACACACAGCAAGTAATGGGCAGACTCAAAGATCACACAACACTTAACACTAATGAAAATACTACTTTTTGAGCAAAGAAACAAATCACCCCAGACCAGAAGCCTGGTGTCCATTATGGCAGACCCTGTCCATTTCTATCCAAAAGCCACTGCCACATACCTTTTCCTTGATACAAAACTCAAATTTTTGTTCAGGTATTTAGCAGAAAGCAAAGTACTCAGAAAAGGTAGGATTCACCCTCCTCCAGGTGGCAAATCATCTAAGTCAGTCATGGTAATCTCATTCCTGTTTGTTGTTGATAGCTTTAGGGGAAAATCCATTACACAGCTATAGCCAGTGAGACTTTTAAAAGCCAGTACCTTTATGGAAAGGAGACTCCATTTTGCTGTCACACCCAACTTCCCATTCTGAAAGCAGTCTTGAAAGGACAAGATGCCTGCAACTATCTAGCGCAGCCATTTTGTCAACCTGAGGCAAAAAATCCAATACTCTATAGCTGCAGAATAAAAAGATACAAAATCCTAGGTCTAGGATAACATGGAGATACTCAAGCAGACTGGAACGGCTTACTTTCTGTCTTCTTGATAAATGACATAACAAATATGTGTAAGACATAAGGCGCAGCTACTTGAGGTTTCTATTGTTTTCAGCCAAACACATCCTAACCAGCACAGCCTGGTGCCTGGTTCCTTATACCTGCCACCTGATAATGTAGTGATTTCAAGGGTGTCTTCTTGTTCCATTTAGTCTTTCAAATTTCAGATCCAACAGTGCACCCACTTCCCCTAGCCCAAGTTAATCATTCTCCACTCCTTTACTCATTGAGGGCAGACTCAGGCATGGGATACAATTTGGACTGGACGGACTCTAAGGCTATACAATGAGCTTCTCCAACAACAAGATCGTTTAGGATAGTTATAAAGAGGGTCAAATTTGGAATCAGACTGTCAGGGTTCAAAGAGCTGCTCTAACCCTCACTGGCTGTATGACCTTGGGACACCTTAGCTTCCATTTCCTCACTAGTAAAATTGATCATTTGTAAATGAAGTATTTGTGTAAAGCACCTAGAAGGATGCTTGGCACAAAATAATATTTTGTGCTTATTATATATTTGTAGAACAATTTTGCTGCCATTGCATAACCTTTATTTTGAGGTAACCAGTTACTTATTTTAAATAGAAGAAGGAGCTTTCTATTGCTTGTAGTCAAGCTATCACAGAGAAGTGGTATATCATTTAGGGATTTTAGTTGCAAACAGAATCATTTGAGCTAGTTTAAGCCAAAAAGAGAGTTATTGGGACGCCTGGGTGGCTCAGTTGGTTAAGCTGCTGCCTTTGGCTCAGGTTATGATCCCAGTGTCCTGGGATCGAGTCCCACATTGGGCTCCTTGCTCGGCAGGGAGCCTGCTTCTCCCTCTGCCTCTGCCTGCCACTCTGTCTGCCTGTGCTCGCTCTCTCTCTCTCTGACAAAAAAAAAAAAAAAAAAAAAATTAAAAAAAAAAAAAGAGAGTTATTAAAGGGTATTAGGAAACTCACAGAATTCCTGGGGGGTGCTAAATGTTGTATCTACAGGAATAACCCCCAAATCACAGTGTAGACCTGCTCCCGGGAGACATAACTGCGGCACCACTGGGCAGAGAGCCTGAGCACATCTCAGCAACATAGGTAGAGAGATGCCGAGTCTGCAGATCATTGGTAACATTTCTCCCTCCAACTCATGCAAGAACTGCATCTACTTGTGACCACCATCATTCAAGTGGATTCTATGGCACCCCACCTTTGTGTCACTTAGGCTCCAAAAAAAATTATTTTCTTTTTAAAGATTTTATTCATTTATTTGACAGAGAGCAGGAGCACATAAGCAGGGGGAGCAGCAGAGGGAGAAGGAGAAGCAGGTTCCCAGCTGAGCAGGGAGCCCAATGTGGGGCTCGATCCCAGGACCCTGGGATCATGACCTGAGTGGGAGGCAGTTGCTTAACCAACTGAACCACCCAGGAGCCCCTCCAAAAAAAATTCTTATCTGATTAGTGGAGTTGGATTCCTGTGTCTAGCTACTGGCTGTACGAGAGGCTGGCAAGTTTCTGGCTTTCCCTTGGGTTGGCATGGTGGGGAATTCTTCAAACCAGGGAAGTATTTAATTTAAGGACAGCTAGACTTCTAAAAATTAGTTTAAACATCATCCCGATGTTATCAAGAAGAAGTAAGGGAAAGGGAGACACAATTTGGGAGGTCCACCATTTACTCAGTTACCCAAGCAAGAAAACTCATTCCCCGCTGCTGTCCTCTTACCTCTCATGTTAAGTCCTCCCACTTTTACTCTTGAACTCTCTCTAGTGTCTGATCCTTCTCCCCAGCCCCTCTAGGTGTCTAGGTGCTGGACTGCTGAAACAGCCACCTCACTGGTCTCCTCACCTCTAGTCTGATGCCTTGCACTGCTCCTAGAATGATGTTTGTGAAACGTAAGTCAGATCATATCACACTGCTACTCATTTCTCACAGGATAGTATGCAAAAATCCTTCATTACCAAACAGTGCCCATTTGTCCAGCTTCATCTCCTGCCATATATATCCTAGTGTAGAGGTCACATACCCCAGCCACAGAGGACTTAACAGAATCCATTATGGTTTTTGTTCAGATGGCTTTCTTTCTGTTTCCTTTGCCTGGAGTTCAATAACTAATTGAACTAGGTTCTAATAACTGGGTTAAGTGTCATTTCCTCTGTTCTCAGAGAATTTGGGACTCCTTTCTCTATGTATTCACATTTTGCATATAAGTCCCCTGTAACATATCTCGAGGAGTACCTCTGGCTTGATTCCGTGGATGTTCCTTCTCTAGGTCATGAGCGTCTTCGGGGCTTGGGTCTTATTTCAGCACTCACTGAGCTCCCACTGTCTGGAGGAACGGATGACGGTTGTAGTGTATAACCACACGGGGAGCAACCTGGATTCAATCTGACCTCCCTTCAGAATATTCTAGGTTTTTGAGGGAGGTTGGGAGGGATGAGTTTAATTGTAATAAGTGACTTAAATTAGTTAGGTTTGATGTTATCTGAATTAAACAATCCATTAGAGATAGAGGCCTGGTAGATCAATAGAGTACAAAAAGGATCCCTTTCAGAATATCCCAGTTTTAGGACAGAGGCTTTAGAAATTTTACTTTTCAACGTACTCTTTCTATGCAAACACAAAATCAATTAACTTAACATTTTAGAAAAACTATTGTGCTGAGTGACATTTTTAATACTTCATTGTGTCAGCAGCTGGACACAGGCCCATTACCAGGAAGCAACCTACCTAAGCAGTTCCATAAAGTGCTTTGAGTTTGAGAGGGCAAACTTCTCCTAGTGTGCAGGGTTAGGACGATTAGAATTAAGATTATGTTTGCCTTAATGCTTAGGACCCACATTAGTGATTTTTGCTTATTGTGTTCGCAGATGTACCCTCAAGTGCCTAGAGTAGTGCCTGGTGCACTGTAGGCCCTCAGTAAATATTTATTGAATGAGTAAATGAATTAGGGACTAGTCAAGATCAAGACTTTCTCTAAATCCATTAAACTTAACACAACTTTACAATCCACTGAAACTCAGGTATAGAATTTTCATGCTGAGGAGGAATTAAAGTAGACTGATTGGGATTGGTTTAGTAGTTCTACTGGTCAGAGAAGGCCTCTCTAAGGAGGGTCCATAGGAGCAGAGACCTGAATGATGGGAGGGAGGGAGGCACAAGTGTCTGGAAGAAGGGTGTCCGGCTTCCCCCCACACCCTGCCCCACCTGCTGCCCCAGCAGCTAAATTAAGACATAAAAGTGCATCTTGGGATGCCTGGGTGGCTCAGTTGGTTGGACAACTGACTTCGGCTCAGGTCATGATCCCGGAGTCCCGGGATCGAGTCCTGCAGCGGGCTCCCAGCTCCACGGGGAGTCTGCTTCTCCCTCTGACCTTCTCCTCGATCATGCTCTCTCTCACTGCCTCTCTCTCAAATAAATAAATAAAATCTTAATAAAAAAAAAGTGCATCTTATTCTTGCTTCCACAGCTTCCCTTGGAGATTTGCTTTAATGTCTAATATAATTCAGATACCAGGGGGAAGTTGATGCTCCTCCAATAAGTTGGTCTCAAAGTCCCCACTCAATTCCCTGCAACAGTTCAAAGGCCTCCCTGAGATACCCTGGCTCCCCAGAGGCTTCCAGTATTCCAAGGGTCTCTCCTGAATCTTGTTTCCACACCTGTGATCTCCAAGTGGACCCAAGTGTTCAACAAAGTCCTTTCTATAATGCCACCCTCCTCAGAGGCACACACAAACTTACTCACAGTAATTCATGAATATTAATAGACTTTACTAAAGATTGAGAGGTTGGGGGGAAGAGGTTGGAGAGGTTTGCCTCACTTAAAAATGAACAAACAAACCTGACATTAAATATGTGGCTTCTCATTGCTGGAGGGGAAGTAGGTGGGCGGAGGAGGTAACTGGGTGATGGACATTAAGGAGGGCATGTGATTTAATGAGCACTGGGTGTTATATAAGACTGATGAATCACTGATCTCTACCTCCGAAACCATTAATACAGTATATGTTGATTAATTGAGTTTAAATTTTAAAAAATACAAATAAAGAAAGAAATAATATGTGGCTTCTCTATTTTGAGTGCCTTTTGGGGACCCACCAGAGGGGACTCTGTCCATGACTGTCACCCCACAGGATCCTTTACATCATCTCCCCAGTTCCTCTCAGTCCCTCCCCCACAACCTACTTCTTTCTCTGTTCCTCATCTCTTCATCCCTCCCATCTCTTTGCTCTCAGAATCAAAAGAACAAATTCTTCCCCTTGTCTCATGCAAAACAGTTCAGCCAGCAGCCTTTAAGTCTTGGTTCCTGCTCTCCGAACCTCACATTCCACCCAGGCATATTCTCAAGGCATTTCTAGAAAAATGTCACCCAGGAGCAAACTTACAGGGTCAGCTGTTTAATACTTTTTTTTAAACTTTATTACACCAAAGAATGACAGTATCAGTTCTACCATCAGGACAAAGAAAGAGGAGCACACAGGAGGAGCCCCCATGTCCGTTTTGGAGGCGAGGCGGCACCGAGAGGGAGGTCTGCAGAGAAGGTGATGCTGAAGGAGGAAGAGTAAAGAGGGCAAGAAGAGAAACAGCACAACGCAGGGCGCTTGGCAAACTTGGCACTTGATAGAGCACAACATGCATGTGGGGAGGTGAAGCTGGAGAGGGTGGCAAGGGCCAACCTAAGAAGTTTAATGCCTTGGCCAAAGGTTTTAATTGCATTCAGAAAGCAATATGGAGCCAGTGAAGAATTCTTAAGGTTAACACAAATAGATTTCTACTTTTTTTTTCCTTTCTAAACATCACTGCAGGGGCCCCACTGAGGATGGATACTGGAGGAGGGGGGGAAAGCCTGGAGCCACTGTCTGGGGACTGGGGAAGGAAGACACAGTGCCAGAGTGCCAGCTGCGGAGACAGAGAACAAGGGACTATTAGAGAGTTACCCACGAAGTGACTGACCAGCCAGTGAGGGGAGGGGCTGCAAGGATCACAGTGAGTACTCAAGGTTCAGGAACGTAGTAGGTTTTCAGCTGGGCAGCTGACAGATGGTGGGGCAGCTGATGGCCCGATATCATCTCGCCCTCCCATGATGTAGTCCACATCAAGTGGCGACTTAATGTGCTCCCAGTTGCAGGACATGTGCTCCTTGCCCATCCTTGCCAGCTGCAGGGGGAACCGCCATCCCCTCTCCCCACAGCCCTCTCTTAGCAGCAGCTGCTGAGCAGCTGCTCTGAGCACTTCCTCCCCTGGCTGGTAGCTGGTGGCCTCCCCTCAGAGACAGAAGGCTGGAGCAGCTGAGTTGAGGGAAGAGAGCACAGAGGGTCTGTTGAGAAAGTTTCAGCTGCTTAATGACCATATGACCCCAAGCAATTCAGTTGCCCTCTGGACTCTTAGGACTCTTAGGTTCTCTATCTACAACTTGGTAACAGGAGGGAATAGTTACTTCAGACCTGTGTTTCAAAGGTTTCAAACAATGTACTTGAAGTGATTCTGTAAAAAGTAAAATCCTGTAGGGGAGTGAGGGAAAATAATATTGGTGGCTATATGAACTGAGATTCTGCCCCTGCTGCCAACTCCTCTCAAGGAAAATCTGGGGAGCATGGAGAAGGTTTCTGTGGAAGTTGCAATCATCTGCACTGACTCAGGGTCCTTCTGTAGTGAAAACAGGCCTGAGAGAAGAGTGGACCGTTAGCATGATAATGACAAGACTAATATTTCACAACAGTAGGGTCAAAGTCACTTTAACTGGAGGAATTTCATGTTATACTGAACTGTATGCTCTTCCTAAGAAAAATATTCTTGTACAGACATTTGCCTTAAGATTAATCAGAAGAGGGATGCCTGGGTGGCTCAGTTGTTTAAGCTGCTGCCTTCAGCTCAGGTCATGATCCCAGGGTCCTGGGATCGAGTCCCGCATCGGGCTCCTTGCTCAGCGAGGAGCCTGCTTCTCTCTCTGCCTCTGCCTGCTGCTCTGCCTGCTTGTGTTCTCCCTTTCTCTCTCTCTCTGACAAATAAATAAATAAATAAAATCTTAAAAAAAAAAAAGATTAATCAGAAGAAAAGTGGGCTTAGTCATCACTGACAGAGAGCAACCAAACTGAAGTCCAGTTCCCACCCTCCACTCTCCACCGCCGGGAAGCCTGTCCTGTCACCCATGCATGCTACCCCCTTCAGTATTTGCAGGAGCCTGGGCAGAGATGTCTGGTTGCCTCCAGAGTCAGCTTGCAGTGCATAGTCTGCAAAACAAGAGGGACAAGGTACTGTGACTCTGCATTGTAGAGAAGAACATAGTGGCTGGAGGAAGGAGACATGGCAGGTTTTAAGGGTATTGGCAGGGGGGTGGGGCGGCAAGTGAAGGATGGGAGAATATTGGGGGAACAAGGGAGCACCAGGTAGACCTCCTTCAAATACCTAAACAGTGAAATTTGTCCCCAACCCTGATTCAATTCAAGAGATGACTTAGCCAGAGTCCCACACTTCTGTCATCCATCCTGATGCTCTTTGCAAGAATTTATATGTCCTTTAGTAAGGGAATAGCTCAAACCTCCAGCAGAACTCAATGCAGATTCTGTTTTAGAAAGCTAGGCCTCACCTGTACGTAATCTCCTGGCAGAAGCTTCCCTGCTGCCCTTGGGGATCTCAAGGCAGAAAAGATTAAGGAACAGCAAATGCCAGTTCCAGCCAGGAGATGCTGAGCCAGTCTCCTTGTTCCCCTACCTCCTTGCCCCTAGGCAGGAAGGCTCTCACCCAGTCTACCCAGAATAGTCCAACATACTGGTGAAAGCTGCTGCCTCTAAGGATAAAGAAGCTCAGAGAAAGAATCCACCATCTCATCCAGAGAGCACAAGAGGGAACAAGAAGTCAAGGCCACAGTCTTCTGTCTACAGAACCTTCCTGCCACACCAGCACACACCAGTGTACACATTTGCTAAGCAGGAGAGCCAGCCTGGCATGTTTGCCCCTTTCCAGACTGGGTTGACTCTGGATCCCTTTCTCCTAAAGCTCATTCCCCTCCCACACACCACACACACACACACACACACACACACACACACCATACATTCAAACACACATGTGTATGTACAGCTCCCAAGGCCACCTCCACTCACAACACCAAGTTCCAGCCCAATAACTGGAAATGGCCTTCCCTAAGGAAACATGACCTTCCCCAACACCATCCCTGGCTCTGGCCCTGTGCTGGCTCAAGGAAGGGGAGGCGCTGAGCTGCCTTGCCCAGAGCAGTTCTCAGTGGGGTAAGAAGACAGTCTTAGAGGCATGTGACAGTGACCTGTTCTTTTCTTTTTTTTTTTTTTTCTTTAAGATTTTATTTATTTATTTGACAGAGATCACAAGCAGGCAGAGAGTCAGGCAGAGAGAGACGAGGAAGCAGGCTCCCTGCTGAGTGGAGAGCCTGATTCGGGTCTTGATCCCAGGACCCTGGGACCACGACCTGAGCCGAAGGCAGAGGCTTTAACCCACTGAGCCACCCAGGCGTCCCAGTGACCTATTCTCAAAAAGCATCTCAGATTTGGAGTTCTGGAACTCCTCCACGAAGACCCTCCCTCCTGAGAAGCAGGCACCTGGGAAGAAGGAAAGCTCCCAGGTAGCAAAGGAAATACGTGGGGAACACTAAGGGAGAAGGAATAGAGAATATCCCTAACACCTGATTATCTCCACTCCACTAGGGGCCTCACGCTGCCCTCCCCCAGCACAGCTGCCTGCTGTCCTAGGGGCCAGTGAGGGCTCTGGCACTGAAGACAGACAGTGTGGCTGGAGGAAACCCATAGGGTGACCGCTAGTAACCCAGCTGCACGTGCTGGTGGCCAGCTGCCAGCCGGCTTCCTCCCAGAGGCTTCCAGCTGGTAGCAGCTCTGAAATCAGACAAGCAGGGGCCTACGCTGTCCCAAGAGGATGGTAAGTCTGGGGCCTACACACCAAACTGGCTTTTAACACTCCACCTTGATAAGAACTAAGTCCAAGCAGCACTTCCTGAAGGCCTCGGGGTCTCAGGCCAGCTGGTGTGTCTAGACTAGAAAAAACAACACAGAAAGCTTACCCACCCCTGGCTGAAGCAGGCAGAACAACAGTTCACAAAGCAGTTTCTATTCCATCATGTCATTTCATCATTACACCTGCCTAACGACAACCTAGTGCCAACTCTGACACTAGGCACGCCACTCAGCGGCTCTCTGCCTCAGTGGCCGTCTTTGCCACATGAGGAGAATGAAAACAGCTATGTCACTTTCTAGCTCTGCATCCCTGGCAGTGTACCCAACTTGATTGTGCTTCAATTATTCTCATTTGTCAAATGGGGTTAAAAACAGAACCAACCTCATGGGATAGTCAGGGAAATTAACTAAGTTAGCTCAGTTAAAATATTAAATACATTAAAACAATGGCTGACTGCATAGAAAGGGCTCAGTAAATGCTAGCAACTTTGTTATTATTAATCAGAATATGTTATGAGGATTAATAAATAACAAACAGCAGTGTTTGTTGCATACTGACCATGTTTCTGGCACTGGGCTCAATCTTCCATAGGAATTACCTGGTGGATAATGCTGAATGTACTAATACAGAGAGAGCCCTCAGGATATGGCAGTCAATATCATAATTCATCCTCTCCCCATTCTATAGAGGAGGAAACTGCTCAGAGGTTGAATGACTTGCCCCGGGCTACAAAGCAAATAAGTAGAGCACTATGACTTAAATTCAGGTCTTCTGGAAAAATAGATCTCCATGATCCTAAAACCCTCACCTCCTCCTCCTACCTGGTCCTCAACATGTGCCTGTAGCTACAACTGGCTTCCCTCCAGGAAAGCTGCCAGAGGACGACACATCGGCCACTCAGATGGAAGGCGCCTGGGCTGCTCCGCACACAGTTGCTATTCGTGCCTCCACCTCCCTTCATGGCTTCTCCCCTTCAAGAGCCAAAAGTCAGGCACACATCCATGCAGAGTGAGATGGGGTTGTGAACGCTCCCAGGGAGCAGACCTAACCCCAACTCCAGCTCTGGCTGTATACCCAAATGTCCCTCTGCTGAGATTCTAAGGTAGAGCCCACCAGAAAAGAGCTCTGAGCCCTCCCTAAATCGAGCAAAACCAGTCCACAACGAGCAGCAGCCCAAGAAGGGATGACAGGAGTTTCTCTGCATATTACCTCTAAAAGGCAATGTTTCACTGAAGGTATGGCTTTTGGACTTGGGCAAGTTACTTCCACTCTTTAGGCCACAGTCTCCTGGTCTGTAATACTGAAGGACTAGGACGCATCCAGCAGGGTCCTTGAGAGAGTGTCAGAGCACAGGGCCTAACACCCAGTACCACAAGCAGGAAGGAGGTTAGCACACAGAATGCACTGCACAAATGCTCACTGAAAAGCTGAAATCTGACAGCCCAGCACACCAGGGCAGTACATAGTAAAGGGAGCACGAACATCATGGGGTAGAGAATATGGGGATGTATGACCTCAACCTCCACTGAAGAATAAAAGCATGAGCCCAGTGCAGGTGTCGCTGACTTAGAAAACACTTTCCCGAGACTTTATAAAGCCCCACTTACCACAAAAGGCAGGGAAGCTATGTGGCAGACAACACAAGATGGTGATCGTAAGGAGATGTGAGCAAGGGAGCCATCTTTACATTAGATACCCAAGTATTCATGGCATGAGCTGGTCTTTGTCCAGGAACAGGCACACACTGAGAAGAACCCAGAAGAGCCTCGGCAGGCTGGCACTGCCATGTATCTGCTCACAAGAGGCAGTGGTCAAGTTTTCAGAACTTTTGCAGACTGGTATTAAACACTATTAAAAACTGTATAAACTGGGGCACCTGGCTGCTCAGGCAGAAGAACACGTAACTCTTGATCTCGGGGTCCCAAGTTTGAGCCCCACATTGGGTGTAGAGATCACTAAAATAAAACAAAAAACAATTATATAAACTTAGAGTTATATAAATTATATTCAAAACAATGATAATAAACCCTCAAAACTCACGACTTCCTAACGGTTTTGCTATCTTTTACTACCATCTATACTCTTGAGGTTACTTACGTCAAAGATATCTGTATGAAGAAAATATTATATCATACTGTGTTATTGCATATCTCTTTCCAAGCCCACCTTCAGTGATACCACATTTTAATTTGAAATCATCCAGAGTCTTTAGGCCACAGAAATGGTGCCAACCTCCAAATCACGATCCTCTCTCTGCCTTAGAGAGCCGGTTGTTAGACATTTTCCAGCACACCACTGACATACAGCCTCCCCACTGTTCCAATGCCTCCAAGGGACTTTTGTGAGACTCTGAGTCGTGCTGTGTTTAATGCTTAGGTTGTATTTTCTCTGTTAATTAAATCTCTTTCCACATCTTTGCATTCAGAGCACTTACAAGGCATTGCATGAAGCTAATAGTCCCATGAGGACTTACGAGGAAAGGGCACATTTCCGCAATGACTTACATGATATGGAGGTGCTTCATGAAGTGTACTATTAAAACAAAGTTACATAGGAAGACACCAAAAAAAGAAGATGAACTTAGAGCCTTTTCTTGTCCTTCTTTAATACTCCTGCAAGTGTTCAATAAACAGTTATTCTATGACGACCACAGTTGAGGCATTAGGCTTGGGAAGAAGGGAAAAGAAGGAATACACATAGTCCTATTCTCAGGAAACTTGCAGCATGCTCTCTCACCATCAGATTGAGGCCTATGCTGATGTCCCTATTTTAAAGATTATTTATTTATTTATTTATTTGACCGAGAGAGAGAGATCACAAGTAGGCAGAGAGGCAGGCAGAGAGAAAGGGGGAAGCAGGCCCCCTGCTGAGCAGAGAGCCCGATTCGGGGCTCGATCCTGACCCTGAGATCGTGACCTGAGCCCAAGGCAGAGGTTTAACCCACTGAGCCACCCAGGCACCCCTGACCTCTCTATATTAAATCATAGCCTCTACCCTGCACCAGCACATCTAATCTCCCTCACTTCCATAACACTTGTCACTTTCTAACATACTATATAATTTATCTCTTATGACTGAATTTACTATCTTTCTTCCCCCTCTAGAATGTAAGCTCACAAGAGCAAGGACTTTGGTTTGGTTTGTTCTAGTGTCTCACACAAGGTAGGCCATCAAGAAATTTTGTTTATGTTTATATCTAATTACAGGAAACACAACTAAGTCAAATTCTGACTTCTTTCTTTTTTGGTAGGAATTTGGCAGAGATAGAGAATACGAGCAGGGGCTGGAGGCAGAGGGAGATGGAGAGAGAGATCTTAAGCAGGCTCCACACTCAGTGGGGAGCCCAACTTGGGGCTCCATCTCACAACTCCGGGATCATGACCTGAGCAAAAATCAAGAGTCCAATGCTTAACTGACTGAGCCACCCGGCGACCCCAAATGCTAATCCCACCACTTACTACATGACTTTGGGCAAGTCCCTGTACCTCTCTGAGTTTCAGATTCTCGTACATAAACTATAGGATTTGGAGAAGGCTATGTCTAATTTGCATAATGAAAAGTCCAAAATTCAATGAGTCTCTACCAGATGTGCCAATTAGGGCATGTCTGCTACATCCATTGTTGCTTCTATAGGAAACTGTCTTTCTGTAGCCCCCAGCTCCAGGCAACCATGCTCTAAATTCCACGTTGAGGCCATCTGGCTTCCTTCAAACCCTCAACTCCTCCCTCCTGCCATACCAGCATGAGCGCCTGACCCCAGCGTAGCCAGTGGCTTATCATATGGCCCAGGAAAGAGATCTGCCCAGATAAGGAAGCCTGGACCAATCCACTTTACTCCCAAGAATTTAAATTGGTAAATATAGAATATAGAATATATATAATAATATATAATAATATAATTCTATAACTCTTTTATTTTATTTATTTATTTATTTATTTATTTACTTATTATATTCTATAATAAATATAGAATATAGAATCAGGGAGTATACAGAAGCTTAAAGGTCACAAGTTTGAGAGAAACTAGAGAGGCCATGCATGATAAGCCATAAATAAACCAAGTTAGAAGTCAGCAAAAGATATGAGGTAGAGAAAAGACACAGAAGGTAGAGAAGAATTTACTTTGTAGAAAGAACACAAGTAGACAAAGAGAAGCAGACCTAAGAGGCAATGTGTGTGCCATTTCCTGGGGAGCACTTTAAAGACTACTAATGTTTATTTAGCTCCCACTGCCTGCCAGGCACTATACTACACTAACTATATGTCACTTTATCTTTGCTACAACCCTGTAAGGTGGGTATCATGCCCGCTTTCCAGAAAGTGATTTTTTGTGTTTCTCCTTTTCCACTGAGAACTCTAAAATCCCACTGTAATTCTCCTGTTGGAGTTCCAGTTTTGATCCCAAGATCCAGTATGAAATAGAAAATATGGGGAACTCCTCAATAGTATTCCTCCCTCTTTTATTCTCTGGGAGCCCAGGAGAGACTAGAAGCTGGCAACAAATTTGCCCTGATGAACCCAAGCACAGCTGAGAAGTTCCCCCAGACACTCTGGAGAGTACAGGGACCTACCTCCCAGGACCCACTTGAAGTCTAGGCCTGGGGGGGGATGATCTGATGCCGTGACTCCAAGACGTATAGACAAGGTGACTCAATCCAATGGAATGTAACTCTCTGTGAGCTCTCACTCTACTCTGCATCAGATGAATAACTCTTTGACATTAAAATGCCTATGACTTTTCCCTATGCCTTGCATGCCCACAGACCACCAATATAGGTCAGGATGGAAGTTTGAGAAAAAAAATTAAATGAATTAGCCACATGACCCTGACTATCTGCAAAAGACAAGAAACCACACCCTTCCATATTCCTCCAAAGTGGGAAGAACTGGATATGGCTGAGTAATTCTACTACAGCCAGTATTACAGTATGTGGCATTACTGTGTGATGACTTTCTTACTTCAAAATTTATGTAAATCCGACAGACCAAGTTTACGTTAAGCTGGGGGAAGGCTCTGTAACTTGTATAACTGCTCATCAGAGAACTGCATTCCCACTTCTTTCATACCCTTGATGCCATTCCCAATGAACCAGCTCAGTTCACCAGCTTGGGCTTATGTCCATGGCTCTTCTTCTGAGTCAGTATTGCCCTACTGTCCTGCCTGATTTTCTAAGCTCTGCCTGCAAGTTTGGGCCCTTCCCTGAGAAGAAATCTGTAGGACTGGAGGCATTACATCTTGTCCTGCTTTTATCAGTTCTCTTAAAGACCAGTCAATCCATGTTTTTAGCAGTGAAGTTATCTTGGACCCTCAACTTCTAAGGGGCCAAGGGAACAAACAACCCAGTCACAATAAATTTACTGCTGAAGATATAAGCTGTCCTAAAGAGGTGACTGGGTATGCAGAGAAAGATTGTATACAAGATGCTTATTGAAGCCCTGTTTATAATAGCAAAACATTGGGAATAACCTAACAGTCCAGCAAAGGGGAATATTTATAAATCACCTACTGATGGATATACTGGTTCTGCCTGCCAAGTTCATCAGAATAAAAAGAAAAGGCAAGCTCAGATTATTCACTGTGGTGGATTAAACTGGGAGTTCGCTTATCACTGTGGGCCTCAGTGTGACTTGCTCTCATTTTTTTTGCCTTGCAATTATACTTTCCCCAGCAGATTTTATCGGCTTATCTTGGGGTCATTCTATAGGGAACATTTCTACTGGGCAGCCTATATATGGGTGGACAACCCTTGCCAGTACCTTGGTCTCCAATCCAATCAGCTGTGTTTAGGGGAACACCTAGTGCTCCTCCCAAGAAGGTTGCTCTGATCTCAAATGAATCTCCCTTCAGTCTGTCAAACTCAATGGAATATTATGCAGTTTTTAAAAATGGTATTTACCAAAGGTTTTTAAATACCTGGGGAAATATGTAAGAAATATTATAAAGTTTAAAAATTTATAAAATTTAATCTATAGTCTAATACGTGCTACAACATGGATGAATCTTAAAGCCAATATGCCAAGTGAAATAAGCCAGTCACAAAAGGACAAATAATGTATGATTCCACTCATATGAGATAGCTAGAACAATCAAAATCATAAAGACAAAAAGTAGAATGGTATTTGCGAGGGGCTATGGGGGGCAGGTAATGAGGAGTTATTATTTAATGGGTCTAAGGTTTCAGTTTTGCAAAGTGAAAAAAGTTCTGGAGATGAGTATTTGTGATGGTTGCACAACAATGCGAATGTACTTAGTACCACTGAACTATATGCTTAGAAATGGTTAAATGGTAAATTTGTCATACCTACTTTACCAGATTTTTAAAAATCGAATCTACAGTATTATCTCGTGTGTGTGTGTGTGTGTGTGTGTGTGTGTCTGTTTGTCTGTGTCTGTCTGTCTGTCTGTCTGTGCAGGCCCAGTGATCCATCTTTGATAATGGAGAAAAGATGCTAGTTTCTTCCCAAATGTTCTTCCTTTAGCTAGCATGGGGGTTGACAAACTGTGGCCCTGCAGCCAAATCTAGCCTCCCATCTATTTTTCTAAATAAACTTTTACTAGAACACAGTCATGCCCCTCATTCACATACTATCTATGTATGCCACTTTTGTGCTACAATGCAGTTGAGTGTTAAGACAGTATTGTTTAGAAAGCCCAAGATATCTACTATCTGGTCCTTTACAGAAAAAGTTTACCAACTCCTCTTATAGTGCATTGAGAGCCCACATGGAGGCCAGAAGAATGATCAAAACTTTAGTGGGTTTCTAAGTCTTATATTTCAAACCAAACAGAACCCACAAGCCTCAAGATTCCAGAGTTGGCATCTCCTCTCTATCCAATTGTTCTTCAACTTCTCAACAGGCTCAGAACCTTCATTCTAGGCTCTCAGGACACCCCGTGAGGTTACCCTGGACTCTATAGGTGAAGGAGGCAAAAGGAAAAGAGGGTCGTGGATCTGATTTGTTCTCTTCCTGGAGTTGCATTGCCCAACATGTTCTTCAGTTACCCAAAACTTGGACTATAGTAAGAAGAGGGGAAAAGGACATCACGTCACACTTGCAAACATAGATCGAGTTTAGAAATCTGGAAGGGTGATTACCAACAAATTCACTGTGTTATCTTTGAATTGTGGGATTTAGATGATTTAAAAATTCTTCCTTATAAATTTTTATATTTTAGGATTTGTTACAGTGAGCAAGTATTGCTTTTATAATCGGAAAAAAATAAGTTATTTTTGTAATTTAAAAATTATTAAAAGAAATAAACAGAAGCATGGCAGGTTGAAACCCAGGGAGAATCATCACATGGGAGATGTTTCAGCAGGGTCAAAAATCTGGGTAACAATTAGCCAATCTCAGTTTGTTTTCAGAAAGAGCTGAAATCTGGCAAGCTCAATATTTTCATGGCACGTTAGCCACATGCCTCAGAAATTTCATTTATCCTGGCACTCTCTGGTCCTCTGAGAACTCCTGTGCCTTGCAGGCCTTTATTTATAAGCAGCCTCTAAGCAGCCATATATCTTTTCCCTTTGTGTGGTTACAGCTTCTCTTTTCTTTTTTTCTTTTTTTTTTTCTTAAGATTTTATTTATTTGACAGAGTTCACAAGTAGGCAGAGAAGCAGGCAGAGAGAGAGAGGAGGAAGCAGGCTCTCCGCTGAGCAGACAGCCCAATGTGGGGCTCAATCCCAGGACCCTGGGACCATGACCGGAGCAGAAGGCAGAGGCCTCAACCCACTGAGCCACCCAGGCGCCCCTACAGGTTCTCTTTTCAAAGACCACAGACATCGGTTCTGCAGAGCTGAAAACATCTAGACAAACCTGAGTTGAATGTAGGTTCTGCTACTTAGCTGAACTTAGACCAATTACTAAACCCAGTATCTATAAAAGGGAAGTAATCCTCCTTTTGAAAAAGAAGAAATCGTCCACTCTTCTGCCTACTTACCTCCCTCTTCTCCCTAGAGGACCAAACACTAATCTGAATTGTGGACAGTGGCTAGATGCGTTCAAAGCTCATTGAGGGGCACCTGGGTGGCTCAGTGGGTTAAAGCCTCTGCCTTAGGCTCAGGTCATGATCCCAGAGTCCTGGGATCCAGGCCCGCATCGGGCTCTCTGCTCAGCAGGGAGCCTGCTTCCCTCTCTCTCTCTGCCTGCCTCTCTGCCTACTTGTGATCTGTCTCTCTGTTAAGTAAATACATAAAAATCTTTAAAAAAAAAAAAAAAAAAGCTTATTAAGACTGGTGGCTCTCTTTTTCTGCTCTTCCTTCCCTGACTTAAGAGTGATCAGAGGAAAAAAAACAAACAAACAAACCAAAAAAACAAAACAAAACAAAACAAAACAAAAAAAAAGAGTGATCAGAGGAGCAAGGTCTTCTCCCATATGGAAGGAGGCACAGCCATCTTGCACTCATTCCTTTGGTTCCTGTGAAGTAGCTGGTCACAGGAGGTAACATTCTACAATTTGGATTTAAATCTAGGGAGAGGAAAAAGACTTCGAAGACATTGCCCTGCCTACAGCACAGAGGTTTGCACTAGGTTTTTGACACAAGGTTAGAGGGTTTTTTTCATATTATAAAATCAAGACATGTTTCTTACATAATTTGAGAGACTATTATCTTAATCCATTAAACTCCACCACCACTCTTGCCAATACCTTCCTCAGAGAGAACTAAATGAAACTAAATGGGATAAAGAAGCTCATAAAAAGCCAGGCACATTGCAAAAGCTTAATATCAAGCTTATTCACCATTTAATTCCCAATGCCAAGCCCAATGCCCAGTATAGAGTACATACTCATCTAATATTTGACAATTTGGAGAATGAATAAATGGAAAAAATAATGATTCTACCCTGAGATCAGACCTGAGCCAAAACCAAGAGTCGGACACTGAACCAACTACAGCACCCTGGTGCTCCTGACCAGTATTTTTAAAGGATCTCTCTAGCTGTTCTGTTAGAAACGGACTTTAGGGGGCGCCTGGGTGGCTCAATGGGTTAAAGCCTCTACCTGCGGCTCTGGTCATGATCCCAGAGTCCTGGGATCTAACCCCACATTGGGCTCTCTGCTCAGCAGGGGACCTGCTTCCCTTTCTCTCTCTCCCTGTCTCTCTGCCTGCTTGTGATCTCTGTCTGTCAAATAAATAATAAAATAAAAAACTTAAAAAAAAAAAAAGAAAGAAAGAAATGTACTTTAGAGGAGATATTGGCCATCAGTGATAGTCACAGTGAAGGTAGATGTTTGCATTCTGGATATATCTTGAGTCAACTGGATTTACTGATGGATTGGATATAAATTATTAGAGAATGAGAGAATCAGGATAACTATATGTTTGGCCTGAGCAACTGGAAAGATTGAATTGCTGTTACCCGGGATAGGAAATAGTATGGGAGGAACAGGTTTAGAGAATCTTGGTTTCCGCTCAGGTCTGATCTCAGGGTCATAATATGGAGCCCCGTGTCAGGCTCCGTGTTCGATGTGGAGTCTGCTTGAGCTTCTCTCTTCCTCTTCCTCTGTCCCTCCTCCCTGTGCTCTCTCTCTCTCTCTCTTACTGAGATAGATAAATCTTTAAAAAATAATAAATAAAAATATTGGTCATGTCAGGCTACTCCTCTGCTCAAAATGTTTCAGTGGTTTCTCATTTCACACAGAAGATGAGCCAAAGTCCAGTTTCAGAGTCCTGTCTGAAAATCAGCTTTCTATGACCACTGTAGATACCAAATATCTTACTCTTGTTTCCCCATAAGAAGCAGACCCTAAGATAAGACATGGCAGGAAGAGAGAGTGAGAAGCAAGAGAGAAAGAAACAGAGAAAGGAAAAGCCAAAGTGTTGAGCAACCAGAGCTGAATCCTACCAGGACCTTAATCCTACTGGAAGGCATATAGAATGCAACACAGAAGGGGGAAGTTGCCTGAGAGTAGAATGGGGATGTGGCATTTATCCATCAGCTCCCACCACCCATTGTCAAGGGTTGCTACATAGGGTATTAAGGACTTCACACATTCAGGCTGCACATGGGTGAGTGCCAGGCAGATTTCCATGGGCAGGGGGAGGGGAGGGGGTGAGGGGGGGAAAGGAATGTGGAGGCAGAAAGCAAGGGATACTCAGTGCAGCTGAAGTCATATGCTGTCAGGTTATACCTGTGCCAAGCTCGCTGCCACAGCAATTTGATAAAGAGTGGGATAAGTCTGCTAACTTTTTCTGTATAGGGCCAGATAGCAAGTAGTTTAAGCTCTTCAGGTTACATATGGTCTCTGTCACATATTCTTCGTCACTTGACAAATCCTTTGAAAAATGTAAAAAAAAAAAAATCTCTAGTTTGTATGTCTTATGAAGATAGGCCACGCCCTGGTATGATCTACTGGTGGAGAGGCCTTCCATGACTACCTTATTTATGAGAACACCTCATCCCTCCTGATCTCCCTTCTTGCTTGATTTTTCTTTTTAGTATTTATTACTCCATAAAATGTCATCTATAACTTGCATATTCATTTAGTTTATTATTTGGGTGTTTCAGTAGAATATAAGTTCATGCACGTAGCATTTTTATCTGATTTGCTCACTGCAGTAGTCCAGCAGGAGTGCCTGATTCATAGTAAATTCTCAGTATATTTTGTCAACTAAACTAATACAGTAGCATGCTTGTGTTTACCACCTTAAAAATGACCACATCTTTGACACACAGTTTCATACCCATCTTGCTTACTTTCACAATCACCCTTCAAGGAAAGCAAAGTAGGTATTATTACCCTCATTTTGAAAATAAAGAAAGGTTAAGCAAAAAGACAGCATTGGAATAGAAGAAAAATTAGGGACTTTGAATTCTGGCTCTAACACCGTATAATCTTGCATAAGTTGTGTAAGCTCTCTGCAACCTTATCAGTGAAATGGAAGTAATAATACTTGCTTTACAAGGCCGTGTGAAGATTAAATGAAATAATACATTTGGGGAAAGAGTAGTACAATTTAGTACAGAAGTCATAAACTAACAGCACTTGGGCATGAGAATGGGGCATGACATGAGTATGGGAATGACTTCATGTGCCATTCCATAGGAAAATGTCAAAAACACCAGTCTGCTAACTCTAGCTCCATCCACAGGGAGAAAAGGCACAAATACAGCTCAGCTGTCAATAGGCCATCTCTACACCATCGACACTACTGCTCTCAGCAGAGCTTTGTTTGACTGGTTAGTTTGGTTTTGTCTATAAGTATGTTGAAAGGCAGTTTCTTTAGGCAAGTGTTCAGCTTGGTTGCAATATAAGTTGCTTATTGATGGCTGTCTTACTCTAGCATTTATTGACCTTTTAAATATTTATTTGTTGAACTTCTCTGGCCTGTGTGAACATTTTGAATTCTACACCCTGGCTTAGTATTAAGAGTTTTTCACAGCAGCCAGACCAAGATCTGAACCTTTTTTTTTTTTTAAGATTGTATTTATTTATTTGAGAGAGAGAGAGAGAGTGAGAGTGCATGTGCAAGAGAGCATGAGCGAGCTGGGGGGTGAGAGAGGGGCGGGGGGGTAGAGGGAGAGGGAGAAGCAGACAAGCGGGCTCCCCACTGAGCAGGAAGCTCTGACAGGACACAGGACTCAATCTCAGGACCCCAGAATCATGACCTGAGCCGAAGGCAGACACTTAACTAAGACACCCAGGAACCCCAGATCTGAATCTTACCATCACATTTATTTAATCTCTCTAGCTTCAGTTTTTTCACTTATATGAAACTGGTGTATTTTTGCCTCCCTAATGCCATGTGCCCTAAAGTAGAACACTTAAGCTCCCAGTTTGCAAAACTCCCACAGTCCAGTCCCTTTCCTGATTTTCCAAAGGGACCCCAGCCTGCAGACATGAGGATGAAATTAAGAGCCAGTCTGATCTACTTATTCTCAGGCTGTGGCCTTTTTCTACAACAGCAACTCAGCATTCCAGAGAGATGCCTCCAAGCCTTGCTGCTGCCATTACCAGTGCTAGAATAACCACCCCTACAGTTTACGGTCGTTAGTCTCTAAAGATGGCCCCCCAACAATCCATTGCTTTGGATATTCACTCTCTTTCAACTAACTTTTGATCAACAGATGTGGCCAAAGTGATGCTGCATGTCTTCCAATATGATGCAGTTTCCATCTGACTTCCTTGGAAAATGTATCCTGGGAGCAATAATAAGCCTTCAGATTAGAACTCTAACATCTCTGAGATAACCATTTATGCCCTTTGGATAAAAATCAAGCATGACACACAGCTGCAGATTTTCTCCTATTCCAGCACCAACTTGTCAAACGGAGAATGAAGAAGCCATTTGGACATGGAACTCACACTTTCAGATGACTCTAGCTGCAACCTCCAACTAACTGTTACTGAGTGACAGACCACAAGTGAGACTTTTCTTTTGAGATCAGAACAATGGGAGGTAATAAAATGCTGTTGTTTTAAGCTACTTTGCCTTGAGGAGACTTGATATGTAGCAATAAATGAGTTCAGGATCATACATGCTGTTGTTGCCTGGCCCACCTGAAGCTATATAGCTATAGCCAACCTTCTACTTCTAGTTGCTTCTAGAATCACTGGTAGATATTCCTGCCCAGAAGATACTGCTCAAAAAAACAAAAAGGATTACTCTTCACTCTGTATTATATTTGGACAAGGTTGCCAAATGTCAAAATTGCCGTGGGCTTCCTATGTTATAAATCCTTCAAACCATTCCTTCAGCCATTTCCCCAAGACATAAGCTTGTCATCAGGATGGCTAGGTTGGAATAGGTTCTGTGATCCATTTCCAAACAGACTGTATCGAGCAAGATCACAACAAAAAAATACATGGTACTTTCACGTTAGAAAAAAATTAGAGACTTAATAAAGGACTATTTACAAGGAGTGGTTATAGAGGACCCACAAGGAATATTGGAGTAACTCCATATCAGTAATTCCAGTGGAACATTACTACCTCTTTGCCCATAAGGATGAGAGGAAAGAGTAGTTGATGAAACCTGAATAGAGTCATACAGAGAAAGTTACCTTGAAAGGAGTTGTGTCATTCAACCCAGAAATGTAGTCAACCCAGCAGAATACACATTATTCCTCAAGCTCATATGAAACATTCACCAAGATAAAACACATTTGAGGCTATAAAACACATCTCAACAAATTGAAAAGAAGAGAAATCATACAATGGTGCTCTTAGATCATAGTGGAATTGAGCTAGAAATTAATAACAGAAAGATAACTGGAAATTCCCCAAATATGGGTAAACAACATGCTTTGAAATAACACATGGTTCAAACGAAATCTCAAGAGAAATTTTTCAATATTTGAACTAAGTGAAAATGAAAACACAACTTATCAAAAATTATGGGATGCAGTGAAAGTAATGCTTACAGGGAAACCTACAATATTGAATGCATACATTAGGGAAAAAGAATGATCTAAAATCAATAATCTAAGTTTCTACCTTAGGAAAATAGAAAAAGAAAAGCAAACTAAATATAAAGTAAGCAGAAGAAAAGAAATAATAAAAATTAGAGCAGAAATCAATGAAAACAGGAAATCAGTAGAGAAAATGAATGCAACCAAAAGCTGATTCCCTGAAAGGATCAAAAAAATCAACAAGTGGCAGGGGCAGGTGGGGAGTGTTAGGTGAGCCTGGTGGTGGGTATTAAGGACGATATGTATTGCATGGGTCACTGAGTGTGGTGCATAAACAATGAATCTTGGAACACTGAAAAAATAGAATTAAATTTTTAAAAATCAACAAGCCTCTAGCGAGGCTAAGAAAAGAGAGAGAGAGGTAGAGAGAGAGAACACAAGTTCCTAATATTGGAAATGAAAGAGGTGACATCACTACCAAACCTATGGGCATTAAAAGGATAATAAAGGAAAACTATGAGCAAATCTATGCCCACAACTTTGATAACCTAGATAAAAATGGACCAATTCCTTGAAAGATACAATTTGCCAAAACTCACACAAGAGGAAATAATTTGAATAGGCCTATTATTTATTAAAGAAAATGAATTAGCAATTAATAGCCTTCCAAAACAAATATCACCAGGTCCGTATGGATTCACTGGTAAATTCTGCCAAACATTTAAAGAATAAATTATTCTAGGGGCACCTGGGTGGCTCAGTGGGTTAAAACCTCTGCCTTCAGCTCGGGTCATGGTCCCGGCGTCCTGGGACTGGAGCCCTGCATCGAGCTCTCTTCTCAGTGGGGAGCCTGCTTCTCCCCACTCTTTCTCTGCCTGCCTCTCTGCCTACTTGTGATTTCTGTCAACTAAATAAATAAAAATCTTTTTTAAAAAAAAGAATAAATTATTCTAATACTCTATAATCTCTTTCAGAGGACAGAAACAGAGAGAATCCTTCCTAACTCATTCAAGGAGGCCACCATTACCCTAATAACAAAACCAGACAAAGATAGTACAAGAAAAGAAAACTACAGAATAGTATCTCTTTTACATCTCTTGAAGATGTAAAAATCTTCAACAAAATATTAGCAAGTTGAGTCCAAGAATGTATAAAAAGAATTACATACCATGACCAAGTAGAATTTATCCTAGATATGCAAGGCTGATTCAACATTTGAAAATCAGTTAATGTAATCTATCACATCAATTGGTTAAAAAAGGAAAATCACATGACCTTCTCTTTAGATGTAGGAAAAATATTTGACAAAATCCAACACCTGTTCCTGATAAATATTTCTCAATAAACTAGAAATAGAAGGAACTTCTTCAACTTAATGAAGATATATACAAAAATCCTATAGGTAACATATTTAATAGTAAAAACTCAAAGCATTCCCAAGATCAAGAACAAGGTAAGAATGTCCCCTCTAACATACCTTTTCAAAACATAGTATAAGTTCCAGTTAGTACAATAATAAAAGAAAAGGAAATGTGGGCACCTGCATGGCTCAGCTGCTTAAGTGTCTGCCTTTGGCCCAGTTCATGATCCCAGGGTCTTGGGATCGAGTCCTTTATTGAGCTCCCAGCTCAGCTGGGAGTCTCCTTCTACTTCTTCCTATGCCACTCTCCCCTGCACATGCTCTTTCTCTCAAATAAACAAATAAAATCTTTTGAAAAATAAAATTGTACACCTTAAGAAAAAAAAGGAAATAGAAGATATACAAAATGAGAAGAAAGGACTAAAACCTTGTTTATAGGTGAAATAACTGTCTGTGCAGAAAATCCAAAAGAAATGACAAAGAAATCCTGGAACAAATAAGTGATTATGGCAAGGTTATAGGATATAAAGATAATATATACAGGTCAATCACATTTCTATATACCATCAAGGAACAAGTAGAATTCGAAATTAAAAACACAATACCAGTTACATTAGGAGCCAAAAGATTAATATACTTTGATGTAAATATAACAAAATATTCACAGTATCTACATGAGGAAAACTAGAAAACTCTGATGAACAAAATAAAAGAACTAATAGACAGAAAGACTCAGTGTTGTCGAGATATCAGTTCCTTATGACTCGATCTACAGATTCAATGCAAAATCTCAGCAATTCCGTAGATATCGACAAATTGATTTTGACATTTGTATGAAAAGGACAGAATACCAAAAAAATATTGACAAGCATAGTTGGAAGACTGACAGTACTCAACTTCAAGACTTACCATAAAACTACAGTAATTAAGACAGTGTGGTATTGGCAAAACAATGGGTAAATAGACCAAAAGAACAAAATAAAGATCCCAGAAACACAGTCAACTGATCTTTAACAAAGGGCAAAAACAATATAATGGAGCAAAGACAGTCTTCAACAAATAGTGTTGGAACTGGACATGCACATGCTAAAAATAAATCTAAAGTGAATCACAGATCTAAACATAAAACCATACAAAAGTCTAAAATTTTTGGGTGGCTCAGTGGGTTAAGCCTCTGCCTGGGCTCAGGTCATGATCTCAGGGTCCTGGGATCGAGCCCTGTGTTGAAGGGGGGGGGGTCTCTGCTCAGCAGGGATCCTGCTTCCCACCGCCCCCCCACCCCTGACTGCCTCTCTGCCTACTTGTGATCTCTGTCAAATAAATAAATAATATCCTTTTAAACAATAAATAAATACATAAATACATAAAATAAAATTCCTAAAAGACAACTTAGGAGAAAACCTAGATGATCTTGAGTATGGCTATGACTTCTTAGATAAAACACCAACAAAAGTTTGATCCATAAAAGAAATAACTGATAAGCTGGACTGCATCAAAATTAAAAACTTCTCTGAGAAAGACAACGTCAAGATAATGACAAGACAAGCTACAGAACTCCTGTTCAGAAAATACGTGATGCAGAAAATACGTGCATAAGACACATCTGATAAAGGACTGATATCAAAATGTACAAAGAACTCTTAAAACTCAAGAAAACAATACACTAAAAAAAACCATATCAAAGACCTTAGCAGAGACCTCAGAGTTTCTTACAAAATGAAACCTACTTTTCATATGATCCAGCAATCACACTCCTTGGTTAATGTACCCAAAGGAGTTAACAACATATGCCATATAAAAACCTCCTCAGGGATGTTTATAGCACCTATATTCCTTTTTTTCCCCTCCAAATTCTTATTTAAATCCTATTTAGTTAACATATAGTATAATATTGGTTTCAGGGGTAGAATTTAGTGATTCATCACTTATATATAACACCCAGTGCTCATCATAACAAGTGCCCTCCTTAATACCCATCACGTATCTAGTCCAATACCCACCCACTTCCCTCCACCAACCCTCAGTTTGTTCTCTATCATTAAGTATCTTATGGTTTTATTCTCTCTCTTTTTTATCTTTTCATATGTTCATCTGTTTTGTTTAAGTGCATATTACTAGTGAAAAAAGCCAGTCTAAAAAGTATACATACTGTATGATTTCAATAATATGGCATTTGGGACAAGGAAGAAAAATGGAAATAGTAAAAAGATCAGTGGTTGCCAGGGACTGCGGGGTGGGATGAAAAAGATGAATAAGTAGAGCATATAGAACAATGAAAATACTTTGTGTATACCACAATGATGGGTACCTGTGATAATGCATTTGTGCAAACCCACAGAATGTACACCAAGAGTGAACCATCATGGAAACTATGTGCTTTGGGTGATTATGATGTGTTAATGTAAGTTCATCAATTGTAACAAATGTACCACTGCGGTGGGAAATGTTGATAATGGGGGAGGTTTTTAATGTGTAGAGTCAAGTAATATACGGGAAGTCTCTGTACCTTCCCCTCAATATTACTGTGAACCTAAAACTGCTCTAATAAATTCTTAATTATAAAAAAATAGTCCCCCCAAAATAATAATAGCCCCATAGCTGATTGATGTTCTATTTTGTTTGTTTTATAGTTTTCTGTTCTCTGTGTATTTCATTTTTTATATTTTCTTTTGCTATGTTAAGTTCACTTATCAATTCTTATGCAATATCTAATCTGATATTAATTTTGTCCAGTGTATTTTTCATCTCAACTATTATAATTTTCTTTTTTTTAAGTTTTTATTTTAATTCCAGTTAATTGCCATACAGTGTTATAGTAGTTTCAGGTATATGATACATTGATTCAACAGTTCTACACATCACTCAGTGATCACTGTCACAAGTGCACTGCTTAATCACCATCACTTATTTCACCCATCCTTCCACCTACCTCTCCTCTGGTAATCATCAGTTTGTTCTCTATAATTAAGAGTCTGTTTCTTGATTCCTCTCTCTCTCTCTCTCTCTCTTTTTTCCCTTTGCTCATTTGTTTTGTTTTTTAAATCCTACAAATAAGTGAAATTATTTGGTATTTATCTTTCTCTGACTTAATTTTTTAGCATTATAATTTCTAGCTCCATCCACGTTGCTGCAAACGGCAAGATTTCATTCGTTTTCATGGTTGAGTAATATTCCATTATATATATATATGTATGTATAACATATTCCATTATATGTAATATATATACATATATATACATACACATAATATATATTTTAAGTAATACATATACATAAACACACCACACATCTTGACCCATTCAACTGAAAATCTTGGCTCTACCACTGACTAATTGTATAATTTTAAACAAATTACTTAATATATTTGGGTCTCAGTTTCTTAGTCTATAATATCAGGGATCAGAATAAACCACAGATAAGGATGCCTGGGTGGCTCAGTTCGTTAAGCATCTGATTCTTGATTTCAACTTGGGTCATGATCTCAGGATCATAGGATTGAGCCCTGTGTTGGGCTCTACATTAAATGCAGAGTCTGCTTGTCCCTTTCCCTCAGCTCCTCCCCCATTCTTTCTCACTCTCTCTCTCTCAAATAAATAAATAAAATCATTTAAAAATAAATCAGAGATGAAACCTCTTATCAAGGGCTCTCAGTAAGATCCACTTATTCTTCCTTTTTATTATTTTTCTTTCTTCCCAATAGTGAAACTGCCAATCCCAATTGTGAAGAAGGCGCTGCTTTATGAGGACGCTTCTAAAATATTTTTTTCTGTACCCTTAACATATTTCTTCTAGCATTATTTCCTATCATTCCTTTCATTTTACTCATGCACAGTGAATATTTATAATCCTCACACTAGGTTGATCAAGATTCAAAAAGCAGTAAGATACAGATCTACTCTCATTCAAACCAGGAGTGATAAAAAGCTTCCAGGACAAAAACTGAAAGAAACGGCAATCATCAAACCAGCCCTATGGGAAATACTGAAAGGGGTCCTCTAAGCAAAGAGAGAGCCTAAAAGGTACATAGACCAGAAAGGAACAGAGAAAATATACAGTAACAGTCACCTTACAAGTAATACAATCACAGTAAATTCATATCTTTCTATAGTTACCCCGAATATAAATGGGCTAAATGCCCCAGTCAGAAGACATAGTGTATCAGATCGGATTAAA